>CAUYON010057410.1:0-36675 GCA_963573935.1 Arctocebus calabarensis
TTATGAATTATTGTCTTGGAAAAGGTGTTTATAGATGGAGATATGCAAAGTAAACAAACAAAGGAATGTCTCACATTAGATGTATAAGTTTTGTATTTACCTGGTGGATTTCAGGGTATTGAAAAGCATGAATATGTGAAACGTATAACAGAGGAGAAGAATGTGCATGAATGTGGAGGAAAATGACATGTTCTATACCTATCCTTTCTGTATATGTTGTCTAATTCATCAGAAGTTCAATACCAATAATTTATCTAATAAAACTTATGTACATGTTTAAAAAAAAAAGATATTAAATCAAATAGCTTAATTATTCTTCCCTGAAATGGAGGAGGGTAGGGGAGAAAGGGAGGAAAGAAAGAAGGAAACTTTATAATAGGCATCTTCCTGGAAGTGATCGAGGAATACAGTAACATCTCAGGATATAAACTTAATGTCCACAAATCAGTAGCCTACATATATGCCAATATGCCAGGCACAGAATCAAATAAAAGATGCAATAATACCTTTTGTGGTAGCTTCAAAGAAAATGAAATGCCTGGGAATATAACAAAGGATGTGAGGGATGTCTATAAAGAGAACTACAAAACCTGAGATGAAAAGCAGCAGAAGACGTTAACAAATGGAAGAACATACCACACTCATGGCAGGGGAGAGTCAACATCGTCAAAATGTCCACACTACCCAAAGATATCTACAGATTTAATGCAATCCCTATTAAAGGACCAACGTCTTACTTTGAAGAACTTGAGAAAGGTAGTACTACATTTTACTTGGAACCAGAAAAAAAAACTCAAATAGCCAATGCAATTTTAAAAAATAAAAACAATTTGGAGAATACTTAGAGATCTAAAAATAGATCTGCCATTCGATCCTATAATTCCTTTATTGGGTATATATCCTGAAGACCAAAAATCACATCATAATAAAGATATTTGTACCAGAATCTTTATTGCAGCCCAATTCATAATTGCTAAGTTGTGGAAGAAGCCCAAATGCCCATTGACCCACGAATAGATTAATAAATTGTGGTACCTGTATACTATGGAATACTATGCAGCCTTAAAGAAGGATGGAGACTTTACCTCTTTTTGTGTTTACATGGATGGAGCTGGAACATATTCTTCTTAGCAAAGTATCTCAAGAATGGAAGAAATTACTTTTAAAATCAAAATTTCACTGAAAATGTGGAATGCCACCTTCAGTTGTTTATCACTCACCAATTACTTTCCTATTTTGACAATTCAACAAAGAGAATACCTACTACAAACCAATGTCTGTGCATCTTGAGGAGACTTCAGGCTAATAGGAGGAGCAATGCTCATGATGCGTGCTATTTTATATCTTGAAATTGTCTGCAACTGTATATTAATTAGCATTAAATCTCAATAAACAGGACAAAAAGTTCTCTATGCTAAGGAAGCTTGTTACAGTCCTGAAGTCACCTGCCTCACAGATCTTCCTAGAAAGAACAGAAAGAGCTGGAAACACCAGAGTGTATCTGTTTGATCCCCAGATGGGGTTTATATGTGTGACTTTCCAACTTCTTTTTTTGTTAAGCTATTATAGCCTTTGCAGGGACAAGAATCATCATTGGGCAGATTGGAAGTATTCTGCTGCAAGCGTTCTTGGCACCTGGCGATTAGGCAAGTCTCCCGATAAATGAGCATGTTGGGCAGGAAAACAGAACAGCACTGTGTATACCAAACTTCACAAATATTTTCTCTGTTGGATGCCTGGTGCTTATGGCGTCATGGCTAAAAGCATCAAAATGGCAATGGGAATTCTTCTGCAGAAGTGAAAATTCTCACACAGCCCTCATGATACAGGCATGGACATCACATTATAATGATTTTGTGAATCCAGGCATGGTGGTGCATACCTGTAGTCCCAGCTACCTGGAAGATGGAGGCAGGAGGATCACTGGAGCCCGGGAGTGCAAGGCCACAGTGCCTTTATGGTGCTTGCGAATAGTCACTACCTGCGTAACTTAGTGAGACTCATCTCTTAAAAAAAAAAATCCTGAGAAATGATGAAAATTTTATTTAATTTTTTTGTTGGTGGGCATGAAATTAAGGGACAGGAAATTAAGAAAGGCAGAGAGGGAACAAACGTATATTATTTAAAATGACAAAATTTTACTCATTTACTCTATCAAGTAGGAATAGTAAAATCTGTTTTGTCTTACAGAGTTGTTTTGAGGTACAAATTGGGTAAGAGATTTAAAGTTCCCTGGAGAATTAGAACACATGAAGTATATTCTGAACCCCTTTCAGCTTTAGCTTAAAGTCATACCAAAAAATGTGTTTGTGGTAACAGAAAACAGAAAGGATTCCAGTTACTGGAATAGTGATTCCCAAATGTTTCCTTAGTATTCCAGTCAACCACGGTACCACGTGGGAGTTGGATGGTGTAAATAGACCTGTCGGTGGAGGAGGCCAACAAATTGGGGGTCTCTCTGTCCACCTGCAGCTGGCCAGGGCTCCTGAGAGGAGCCTATCAGCTCCCTGTGCTCCTGTCCGCAGAGGGGACTCGACTTCAGCTGCTGCTGAAGCTCATGCTTCTGGAACCCTCACACTCAAGGACTTCATCCAAGGTCCTGCATTTAATTGTATATCTACATTTTTTTTTCTTTTCTTTTTTTAAGACAGAATCTCACTCTGTCACCCTGGGTAGAGTGCCATGACATTACAGCTTACAGCAACCTCAAACTCTGGGCTCAACTGATCTTCTTGCTTTAAGCCTCCCAAGTAGCTGGGACTGCAGGTGCCCGTCATGATGCCCAGATAGTTTTTATTTTTCTTTTTTAGTAGAGGCAGGATCTCACTCTTGCTGGTCTTGAACTCTTGAACTCAAAAAATCCACCCACCTGAGCTTCCCAGAGTGTTAGGACTAAAGGTGTGAGCCAGCATGCCTCACGACACAGTTTTTAATGTGTTTTCTTTTGAAAGATCCCCCAAATAGTGTAAGCTTTAGATGCCACGATACCACTAATCATGTCTACTCCTGCTTAAAGCTCAGTACAGCACACTTGCTGGAAAGTTCTGACCTGCCATGAGCTTATGCTGGGCTTTATTTAGCAATTCATTCAGTGGCCAGGAGAGGTGTCTAGAGTATAAAGTTGATGAAGCGTCTCTGTTCAAGGTTTAACCCTTTGCTGTTTGAAATAAATAAATCAGTATATTGAATCCTATAATGGCATAAATGTATTCATGATCTATGTACAAATGACTTAATAAAAAAAATAAAATAAATGCTGTGTGCGAGTGTGTGTTGAACTGAGTACTAAGTATGGGCAGCATTCTAAAATACTAAAATAACAACGCTTTGGAGCAAGGGTTTGAGAAATAAGATAATTATGCACTAGCTTTTCCTCTCGTCTCATGAATACCTCCCACCACTAGTTTTGCAGGAGACCCTGTATTTTAATAACTCCTTCTTCCAGAGAGGATGAAATTGAAAGCAAGCTCCCGCTCTATGACCTCTCTGTTGGGTGTTTAAAGCCTAAGAAGTCTGTCTGACATCTCAGGAATCCAGACCCATCGCAGGCATCAGTGCCAGATGCCACTTGTTAGGACATGGCAAGGGACTCGGGTCTCAACAAGCAGATCTCCTCTTTTTCTATTCAGTTCTTCCCGAAGCAACTCTACTTCATACCAAAGATACAAAGTGAGTGGGACTGGACTTGGGTGGCATTCCACTTTTCTTCTCAAGACCCTTTTATCTCTTTGACATCCACTCTGCTCCACTTGCTTTTAATGAGTCTTAGAATCTCAGACTTAGAGGGAAATTGAGGAGTATTAGCTCAACCCTTAGCTGATTCTTCAATGATCTATTGTTTGTGACATTTTTCAAGAGTGGGGCCATTAGCTACCTGGACACATCTGGTATGGAGAATCTCCTGCCTTCATCCATCCGACTTTGCTCTATGGTAGGACCATTCTTCCTTACATTTGGCTCCAACTGTTTTCCTTCCCCATGCATTATAGTAGTCTGCTTCTCAGTTGACTGGCTTTAGTGAAATTCTCCCCCTATTTTGCTAGTATTTCTACTGAGGTGCTAATTGATGATTTAAGCTCTTACTTTTTCACAGGGAAGTTTAGTAGAAAAAAATATATACAATCCCTGTAAGAACTCACCCATAAAATTAATATCCATGACATTCCAAACAAGCTTAAAATGAGGAGCCTGTTTCTTGCCTGTCTGTTGTGTCTTGTAGGAACTAGCTTGTGGCTTTGTCTTACATCAACACAGTAGGAAGCTTTAGGTTTTCAGGGGTGTCCAACCTGCACCCTGTGGGCCACATGCTGATTTTGTGAAGACTTTTGTTATCTGTGAGGTCAGGTATCACAGAAAGTATGCATGGACTTTTGGTGTTCTTTTTTATTTTTACTTTTTTGCACTAATCAGCTTTTGTTAGGGTTGTGTACTTAATGAGTGGCAAAGACAAATCTTGTTCTTCTAATGTGCAGCAGAAAAATAAAGTTGGACGCCCCCCCTCAAGTTTAGATGACATTGGAATGGGCCAGGACTAGAAGTGACAAACTCTATTATGAGTTAGACCTGAAAAAGACACAACTTCTCTGGAAATCCACTATATTCTCATCTGTAAAGAAGTTCATCATAATTTCAAAAGTACCCCTAGCTATAAAGCAATACAATTTGTGAGTACCACAATTTTTATCAGGCAGAGCATTATTTAGATTTATAGGTTCCAGAATTCTAGTCTCACTAACTCATTATGAGTGCAACACTGATGGTAGACATGTGTACTTGAGGGAATGTAACCTTTGAAAACTATTTTCTGGAAGACAGTCACTTGGAAAGTTGTCTTCCTCTAAAATCACATCACTTGCTAGATGCTAATTTTCATTTCTGGTAAGTATTTGTTAAACTATTTCAATCTGCTGGTTTTGTATTATTAAATATCATAGGAAAGGTGTCAGGGAGTTATGTGTGAACAAAATCATACGAATTACAATAGTTTACCTCTAAACAGTGTATTAAGATAGTCACAATGTGCTTAGAAGTCCTCGCACCTCAGCTGTGTCAAAGCAATTAAAATTAAAAGCCATTTATTCCCATGTCATCAGTGCCAATATTTGTAATTAGTTTTGATTTACAGTACACTAAATAACAAATCAGGTTGAAATTTTAACAGGTTATGAACAGTCCATAAAGTAGTTCTTTCCTATCGCAGTATTCATATTTAGAGTATATTAAATGAGTTTTAATGTTTTTAAAAGCAGTTTAAATAAATCCCAGTAAATGTGATTATTTAGCAGCAATGCAGATGGTTCTTAAAGACTTCTCCTTCCTTCCTAAAATACAGTGATCCACTGTATTTTAAAAGATGGAAAGAACTCCTGAAAAAATTAATTTCTGTGAATTGAATTAATCCATTAGGACAGGGACATTCCTTGGGAATCATGAGTTGTGATGGAAGGAAGGATGGTGAAAGTACATCTGGGGTCATGTTCCCTCCAGGATGATGTGTGACCTTGTGTGTGAGTAGAGAGCCAAATATGAGATCATGTGCTCAAGTCCTACTAGTGACACTGTCAATGCTATAGGGTTATTGCTCCATTTCTAGAATATAAACACCCCCTCCATCCCCAACTACTAATCCTGGAAACTCCACAATTAGTAGTTTGTTCTTTTTGCTGTGTGGGAAGATCTAGGTTGTATACATTGCAGTGACTGCCAGGTGAAATTAATTGTTGTATGAAGACTTGGGCGGACAAGCATTAAATATTTCGGTGATGTCTTGAATCTGATGTTCTATATCAAACCAGAATGATAGTTCTCCCCTCTATTGCCTTATTTCCCATTGCTTTGACTTAATTTATTCTTGTTCTTTCTCAGACATGGAATACCATCTTCTATTCCCACTTAACCAAGTCACAGCCATTTATTGTAGTCTGTTCACTTGTGGGTCAGCTCAGAGGCTTCCTTCTGTTCTAGTCTTTTTGGTTAATGTACAAGAAGAACTCTCTCCTTCCTCAACTCCCTTGAACCCCTTGGTTGCTCCTTGGCCTGTGTAATGATGTGGCATACAGCTCACCAGAATCAGTATGTTCAGAATAGAAGTTAGTAATCTGGTTTGGGGCTGGTAGCATAGTGGTTATGGCACCAGCCACATACTCCAAGGCTGGAGGGTTCAAACCCAGCCTGGGCCAGCTAAACAAAAATGACAACTGTAATAAAAAATAGCCCGCATTGTGGTGAGTGCCTGGAGTCCCAGCTACTTAGGAGGCTGAGGCAAGAGTTTTGCTTAAGCCCAAGAGTTGGAGGTTGTTGTGAGCTGTGATGCCATGGCACTCTCCTGAGGGTGACATAGTGAAAATCTCAAAAAAAACAAAAAAACAAAAAAAGCTTAGCAGTCTGAATCAAAACCAGCCTCGTTATGTTAGTGAACAGGATATCATGAAAGTTAAATTTCTAGTTCTTGCAAAGATTCTACTATACAAAAATATGATAAAACTTGCATGTCTTTTGAAGCAATTAACTTACACAGGACTGTCACCAAGGAAGGTACGTAGGTGCCAAGCAAGGTTGTCCAAAACTACAAAATACTTTCTATTATGGGAGAACATAGCTTCAATCTGTAAGGTTCTCAGCTGAGTGTGCTCTCAGATGACACCCCAGATCTGTGCTTAGATCTGTCCTCAGATTTGATCTGTCCCATTCTAAGGCCTCTTTGCCTCCAGTTATATAGCTTCACCAGACATAGAATTCATGGGGACAGGGGCTTATTTCCTACATCTCCATGTCTGAGCACCAACATCTCCTAGAGGTGATTAAAACAGTAGCTGAAAGAATGTTCTCTTCTTCTCTCTACCCTTTTATTATAAAATATTTCAAAAAAGAAAAGTATAAGGAAAAAATGTGGGAAATGCCAATCTGCTAAATGAGTGGTTTTCTCCCAAGGTGATTTTGCCCCTGAGAGGACAGTCTGACAATTTGAGAGACATTTACGATGGTCATGACTTGGGAAAGTACCACTGTAAATTGTGGGTGGGGCCAGAGATGTCTTACGTATCCTACACTGATGCACAGGGCAGTCCTCCATAACAAAGAGTTACTTGGCTCAAAATGTCAATGGTGCAAAGCTTGAGAAACTACAAAAATGGTTTAGCAAACCAGATAGTTTGAAGCTCGTTTATATCTATCTATTCTTGATTTTGCCCTTCAAACTCAAGTATCGGGCATGCTCTTCTGCATCTACTACTAATGTGTTAACTATTAACATAGGACCCATAAACAATACAATGGAGTATTTTAATGTCATATGTGCTTATCATTTATCAACCTGTCTTTTTATTTAAGATTATGTTTTTGAGATCTATCCATTTTTATACATTTAAACTTAGTTTATTCATTTAAACAGCAGAATAATGTTCTATCATGTGAAAATACCACAATGTACTCATTCATCTTTTGACAGATATTTAAATAATATTCTGATTTTTTTCTTTCCTACCGTGATTCAATAAACATTCTTGTACATGTGTGTGTACACTGGAGTTCCTCCAGGCTTTACACAGAAAAGTAAAATTGGGTTGTGGCAATATATATTCCCACCACCAGTGAATGTGAGTTTTCCATATCCTAACCTTTTTTCTAGGGTATGATATTATTGTGTAATGTTGTTTTTATGAGAAAGTTCGTCATTTACAATATAGAGTCTTCTGGGTGTCCTTAACTCTTAATCTTAAAGGATTAACAGATGCCTTTAACATTTTATGTGAATAGTCATTAATGTGTCTCATTTCTATTGCTTTCTGTTTATGTTTAGAAGCAAATTAAATGAATTAAAATAAGTGCCTTTTTCAACAGGCTGCATTGCCTCTAGTCCAGCTGCGGTCAATGTGTCCATTTCTGAGGTTCAATGTTCAAGCTTAAGTCACAAAAGTCAAGTCACCATAATTCTTCTTTTGCCCTTGACCACACTGAGGCATCACAACATGAACTTTTCCCATCCACCCAGTTCTCTCTATCCCTGCCACTAATGCCTGAATCTGGGTCTCCATCATTTCTCATGGAATTTTAGCAAAGTCATTCTGATCTCCTTGTCTTGAGTACTACCCTTATCCAATCTGTTTCCCATCCATAGTCAAGGATAATCTTTCTAAACACAAAACTTATCCTTTAAACTCTTTACTGACTCTTCTCAATGAAGTTCAGTCATCTTTACCTGATAAGGCACTTGCTCGCTCTCCGACCTTCCTGTTACTTATTCTTCCCTCCACAGTCCATTGCACATCCTCGTCAAATGGACCCACATTCGTCCCCCCTTCTCTTTGGAGGATGCGTTGCAGGACTCCCTGTGGATGCCTGAAATCTCAGAGAGTACCGAACGCTCACCCTGTACACAGTACTACGTTTCCACCGTACAGTAACGCAGGGCAGGCGGGACATGCTGGACAAAGGGATGATTTGAGTCCTGAGTGGGATGGACTGGGTGGATGACAGAGCTCGTCAGGCTACTCAGAATGGTACACAATTTAAAGTTTCTGAATTGTTTATTCCTATGAATATTGTTGGACCACTGTTGACCTCAGGTAACTGAAACCATGGAGAGCAGAACCACGGGTAAGGGAGGCTACAGCGCTGCATCCCCTGCCAAGTCCAGCACCCAGTGTCTCTGGGCTGTGCGTCTGGTCTCGTGCTGCGATGTCCTCAGCAAAGTCTTTGTGCTGCTGGACTTCCAGGACCCCAAGTGAATGTCTCCTCCGTTAAGATGTCTTCCCTCACCCTTCCCCCCACCCCGGCCCCACTAAGGGTAAAGGTCTCTCTCTGCACCTCCCAGCACCATGTCACATTCTACTGATCACGTGTCCTTGTTTGTTTCTCTCCTTTTCTGGTTTCCCTCCTGGGAATTCAAGCTCCTGAGAAGGAGGTTTGTCTTTTGTTTGTCTTCACATGTGGGATTCCTGACATGGAATAGGTGATTATTCAATGAATGGGGTGTAATGATAATGGCTTCCCTAACTTTAGAATATTTCACATCACCTCATGTCACAGTGCCACGTGTGGGTAGACCATGGAACCAGAGAGCTGACCCGTTCTCTGAAGTCTCACGTGGGGGACAGATGACCCCTTGCTTGGTCTTCTCTGCAGGACTCTGTGAGTCTCAGGCTGCTCCGAATGCCTGTGTATATTAAACTTACCGTGTCATGGAATGTGTTCTTCCTAAGTATTTTTATTAGTGTTTAAAGCCCACATGCATCTTAAAGAAAATGTAAGCCACATGTTTGACATTCCATTTACACTTAACTACTATTTTTCTTATAAAAAATGTAAATTGATGTTCAAATGCCTTTGGGCCTTTTAATAAATACAACTCACAGTCATTTTTCTTTCCATGGAATTGTTACAAAGGAAAATGCCTTTGAACAATAGAAGGTCAGAGATCAATCCCAAACTCTAATAAGTGGTATTTTAGTGGGTTCCAAATTCTGTTAAAGCCCTTATCCCAGAGCTCTGAACCACAAAGCCCAGCTACATTTGTTTTCATCTGTCAGGGGTAAAAACAGAGGGTATCGACTTTTTATTTATCTTTGCAGCACTAAAGCATAATTTGTTCCAAGAAATGGTCCTGCACTTAGGATTAGAACATTTGAGTTTAGAGTTTAGGATTGTAGCTCAGCAGCTAGGGTACCAGCCACATATACCAGAGCTGGTGGGTTTGAACCCAGCCCAGGCCTGCCAAACAACAATGACAAGTACAACCAAAAAATAGCCGGGTGTCATGGCAGGCACCTGTAGTCCCAGCTACTTGGGAGGCTGAGACAAGAGAATCGCTTAAGCCCAGGGAGTTTGTGGTTGCTGTGAGCTATGATGCTATTGCACTCTACTGACTGTGACATAGTGAGACTCTGTCTCAAAAAAAAAAGAACATTTCAGTTTTAACCTTCATTCATAGCCTTCACTCATATAAGAAACATGGCCTGTTTCATAACATTGGTGGGAGACTCAAGTGGCAAGGGCATGAAAGTCAATGTATACAGTAAAGAGTACTTGGCCAGGCATGGTAGCTCACACCTGAAATCCCAGAACTCTGGGAGGCTAAGGCAGATGGATTGCAGGAGCTCAGGAGTTCAAGACTGGCCTCAACAAGAGCCAGACCCTATCTCTACTAAAAATAGAAAAACTAGCCAGGCATTATGGCAGGCGCTTATAGTCCCAGCTACTAGGAAGGCTGAGGCAAAAGTATTGTTCAAGCCTAGAGTTTGAGGTTGCTGTGAACTATAATAATGCCATGGCACTCTACCCAGGATGACAGAGTAAGATTCTGTCTCAAGAAAAAAAAGAGAACTACTCATGGTGTGTTAGTGGGAAGGTGAATCAATGTAACTTCTTTAGAGGGAATATTACAGAAGATTTTTTTAAATGCACATGTTCTTTTACCAAACTACGTAGTCCATAGTAGAACGTCCATAGATGACCACCTCCCTCCCCACATTGACCACCTCCTTAAGTTGACCAAATTTTCATAGCCTGGACATGCACCACATGTAGCTATCGGTACAGTAGGCCTAGATCCTTTTGCTGACCACCTCTATATGTTGACCAGTTTGTTACAGTCCCTTGGGTGGTCACCTTATAGAGGTTCTACTCTGTATACACAAAGACACGGTTATTTAAATAATGTTTACAGAAAGACAAAAGTATACAGTCCGATAGAAGGGAAGATATGAGTGCAGCTTCTGCCCTTAACCTAGTAATAAAGAGCCCAGGCTTCAGAATAGACAGATTTAGGATTTCGCATTAGCTAAGCCCCCATTCTAATTATATCACCTGGGGAAAGTTACTTGAACTCTCTGAACCTCAGTTTCCCTTAATGAAGTTAGAGACAATGACCTACCCTTTAGGCCTATTGTAAGAGTTAAATGATATAATAAATGACGTACAATAAGGCATAATAAATAATGCATAAAGCTGAATACAGCTTGCAACATGGTAAGTCCTCATTAAGTTAAGTTTGTAGTTACTGTTTTTGTTTTTCTGACCATTATTATTATTGCAATAAGATACCTAACCCCTTTGAACCTCTTTCTTCATTAAGTAGACTATTTCAAGGCAATTCAGTCCTTGGCCTTGTAGGGCTAGTTTTAGAAAAAGCAGTGGGCAGTGTGCTAAGTGTACAGCTTAGCTATTGTAGCCGAGAAGCTCAGACTGTTGCGGGTGTCAACCAAGCACATGGGATGCATCAGCAGATTGCATTTGAAAACTGATTCCCCATTCCAGGACCCTGAATGTCTGCCTCACTCTTTTGAAACTCCCAGCCAAGACATGGCTTCTTAACTAGCATTCAGATTTTCCCTTTGCATAAGTAAAACTCCAGTGCTTGGTTTGGACTGCAGAATCCCTGACCTCCAGATCTGTGCTCTTCAGTGACCCTTGGGTTGGTGCTTCCCTGGAACAGACTTTTCTAGAGTTTGAAAAAGTTAAAGTGCACTCCTGACCCAAACCGCTTCTTGACTCTGAAAAGAAGTTGTTCCTGGAAGTGCTTCAGGGGAAAGATGTGGAGGAGCAGCTTTCCATTTTGCCTGAATTGCAAACTCACATTAAAAAACATTAAGGATAATAAACTGGAAATTCAATTACCAGGCTTGAAGCCAGAACAGCACACACTCGGTTTGTATTTGCATCTTAACTTATAGCTTGTTCTTGCCAATATTACTTACAATTCAGACCTTTGCTCATGGTATAAAAAGCACTCAGCGCAAGGGTGATCTCTCACCAAGTGCTTCTTGACGGATCTGCCCGAATGTCGATTTGGGTATGAGTTTAAATTAGGAAGAAATTTAAAATATTTCTCCCTTTCATTTTTATGTTTTTATTTTTGCACCTTGGGAATCCACAGTACTACCTGACAAGAGTTTCACATTTCTACCCAATGTTGGATGTCTCTCCTCAGATACCAGTCAGGGTTTCTATCAGGCCTACAGTTACTTATAAAACTCTCTTGTTGATCTATTCTTTCCTAATGAGGGTGATCTCTAATCTAGGGGATGGGTAAGAATAATTGGGTATGTTACAGCTGTGCCAATGAAAGCAGCTATAAGCATATGGAATTTTGTGTTGCCCCTTCCCCCCTCAATAATTCATGTATTTAAATGCATGATTCCATGACCCTAGGTACATAACCCTAAAGGTGTCTCTTCTCACTTCCTGAAGAATGGCATGCCTTAGCCATGACAGGCAGAAGAAGAAGGGCTCCCTAGTTGTGAAGCCAGGCTCCCTCATTGATCAACTATGTGAATATAGATGTATTGCTTGGACTGTTTGTGCCCTGGTTCTCTCATCTCATAAAAAGGTTAAGAGTTAATATCATGTGCAAAGACCTTAGAATAGTGCTGGGTAATGGTAAACACTTAGTAAATGCTAATTTTTATTATTATCAGGTGTGACTCATGAAAGTTTTTAAGAGTGATTATATATTCTTCTTGGAATGGAAGAACAGTGGCTTCCCTTTGGACACCTCCCAGGATTTTGGCTTCTGTCTGTAGCAGTGAATCTTGCTCTTAGATGCATGTTGGTATCACCTGGTGTCAAAGCATAATTTTTAAAAGTTGAAAACTTGACTCTCATACAAGTGTACAGTGAATACTTCCCAAAGATTATTTGATTCATTTAATGAGGGAACCAGCAGGATGAGTTTAAATTGGTTCAAAGACAGATCAGAAAGAATATGCAGACATAGGTCGTGAAAGAACACTGGAATAAGACTGGTAGGTTAGCTTCAAAACTGGTGAATGTTGCATGGAGCATGTAATTTTGAAATTGGACAGAAATTATTAGCATCTCTACTTGGGAAAAAAGGTGTTAATATTGTTATTGAACCAAATCTATTGCATGGCTGTCAGGCTTTTACAATAGTAGCTTTCAAACTCTGGCATCTGTCAGAATCACCCAAGATCTTGTTAAAATTACAGAAAACCAACCCCTATTCTACTTTAATAAACTTGGGCCTCTGTATTTTTTTATTAGTTTTCTAAGTAATTCAGTTACACATCAAAGTTTAAGAACCACAGTTCTGTAAGGCATCTACTTTGACAGAGTTATGAAATATCCTAAGTAAAATGTCCCAGAAATAGGAAATTAAATGAAGATATGTTACCCTAAATAATTAGATGGTCTTCGGGTGGGCCTAGTAGACAATACTCCATCATGACATTGGAAGGCTGTGTAGTCATGTTTTAACTTATTAATTACTGTTTGGAGTTGTTCTTAATCCGAGGGAAAGAGGAGGGGGAGGGGTGTGGAGGGGGGAGGATGAGTGGAGGGAAGGTAATTGGCAGGGGCACACCTATGGTGCATTTTACAAGGGCATGTGTTGAATCTACTAAGTGTAGAATATAAATGTCTTAACACAATGACTAAGAAAATGCTGTGAAGGGTATGTTAACCAGTTTGATGAAAGCATTTCAAATTTTATATAAAACCAGCACATTGTGCTCTCATAATTGCATTAATGTACACGGTTATTATTTAATAAAAAAATTATTTGTGGCTAGGGACCACCTCCAGCTTCTGATTAATTGATTTGAAGTGTGGCTTGAGAATCAAACGTTATAAAAATTCTCCTGGTGATACTAATGTCCTATTAAGAGCTTCCAGTTTTTAAGTTTGCCTCATTTTCTGAACATGATATGGATTGAATTAAAGAGTTAATATATTAAATTAAGTCCAGAACAATTTGGAATGGTTTATGTTGGAATAGGCACAGAGGCTGTCACCGAGTTACAAACACCTGACTATAGACAACTTGCACTTGTGAATGAGGGCTGTTATAGTAAGTTCCCAAGTTAGCAAAATCCAAATGATGTACAGCTCACACTTATGAATGAAGATGCTATTACTAGGGCAACGTACCTCTTCCAACTTACATCCAAATTCAACTCAACCTACAGGACCTATCTTGTTCATAACCCAGGGACTGTCTGTATTAAGCCAGTCTGCAGTTGAATTGGACTCTTCATAGGAAAGCCACTCCCTTTTCTCAGTTTCAGAAAGATGGCAGAGAACTCTCCAGGAGCATTCCTTCCTGACTGGCACATTCTTCATCATACTACAGCCCATTTATGGATCTCTTGAATATATCTCTCTCTTTCCCTATTCTAGACAAATTCTTCCCATTGAACACATATCTTCCTCTTTTATGGAATGCAACTGAAATCTTAGTTATTTTCAAAAAGTCTTAAGATTCTTCATGAGACAAAAAAGAAGAAAAAAACATTTTTGTTAAAAAGGACATAAGTACATTTGCACTAGATTATTTATTTCAGCTCAATTCACAATTGCCAAAATGTAGAGTCAACACAAGTGCCCGTTAACCCATGAATGAATAATAAACCATAGTCTATATATGGCATGGAATATAATGGAGCCATAAAAAAGATGGAGACTTTACATCTTTTGCACTAACCTGGATAGAGTTGGAAAACATTCTCTTTAGTAAAGTATCACAAGAATGGAAAAGTAAGTATCCAATGTATTCAATACTAATATGAACCCAGTAGATGAACTAATACACACCCACACAAGAGAAAAACTCATAGGGCATGGTGGCTCTTGTCTGTAATGTCAGCACTCTGGGAGGCTGAGGCAAGTGGATTGCCTGAGCTCAGGAGTTGCAAGAGCGAGACCTTGTCTCTAAAAATAGCTGGGCATTGTGGTGGGTGCCTGTAGTCCCAGCTACTTGGGAGGCTGAGGCAAGAGAATTGCTGGAGCCCAAGAGTCTGAGGTTGCTGTGAGCTATGATGCCGTAGCAGTCTACTGAGGGTGACAAAGTGAGACTCTGTCTCAAACAAACAAAAAGAAAAAGGAAAAAAGAAAAACTCAATCAAATTCAAGTTCCGACGGGGAGGAGGAGGAGGAGGACAGAGGGGGATTGATTTGCTCTCACCTAATGGCACAATGTAAGGGTACATGGCACACCTCCTGGGTGAGGGGCATAACTATAACAGGTACCTCACTTAACAAACACAAACATTGTAACCTCATTGTTTGTACCCTCATATTAATATAAAATTAAAAATATTTTTAAAAGGTGCAGCACTGGTGGCTCAAAGAAGTAGGGCGCCGACCCCATATGCCAGAAGGTGGCAGGTTCAAACCTTGCCCCAGCCAAAAACTGCAAGAAAATAGAAAAAGATAAATAAATAAAAAAAGAAAATACAACATCAGCATTCATAGAAAAAAAATTCATTTTTTTATTGGCTTCTGTTTTACTCTCATAACCTCCTAGGCTATTAAAACAATCCAACGTGTTTAAAACTCCAAGATTCCCATATCTTTCCCTCCAGCAGGTGGGTCCTCTATAGTGATGCTTCGGGTAGCCAGTAAGGAAGGTGGTTTAGAAGGGGAGCCCTGAGTCATCCTTCCCTCGCTGCGATCTATTCTTTTTATAAAACTGGAAGCTAATGTAATCTATTCTACAAAAGCCATCAACCTTCCTTTCGGCTGTCTTTATTTCATTCTTACTATCCTCTTCACTTTCACTTGGTCATTCTGTAATTTGGACCATTATCTTCACAACTAGCACCCGAGTTCAAGCCCCTTGCCCCTGTTCACACAGTTAACAAATGTCAAAGCTTGGACTCAAACCTGGTGAGGACTGCTTGGTGTGGGAAAACAGCATCCGGAAGAGCCTGGGTTCAAGATGAGACTGAAGACATGGATGTTGGCTAGGACTCAAACAAAAACAAGATCATGGCTGATTTTTTTCAGAAAGGAACACTTTTCTTTTCTTGAGGGGGACAAGAAAATAAAAAAGTTGCAGAGAAGAACCGAGGGGGTGTTGGAAGGCACTGTGTGAGATTGAGGCATCAGGGCAAAGCCTCAGCCTGAGTCCCTCCTCTTTGCCACCTGGCTCTCCACATCTTCAGTAAAGTCTACTTCACGTATACATGTCCGAGACTAATATGTGTGCCTGGGTAAATTATAAAAAGTAGCCCATAATTGTACAACTGGAGTAAGGAAACAGAGCCAACATATGTATATGGAAGCCACAGCCCACACGAGGAGGAAGCCTTGCTCGTGAAAATATCACAGAGGACTTTGGATGTACTGAGGTACAGCAGTGCAGTTCAGGGGAACTCTGCAGAATCACACAGAATTCAGTCTTCTCACGATGATTCCATAGAAGGATGAAGAATACGTAGATCTGTACTAGACATTGCATAGCTTTCCAAGACCACTCAGAGACGCCTCACCAAGGGGCTGACAATCACGAGGTGATGACAGAGATATACAAAGAGCTAGATCTTAACACTAGGACAACTGTAAGTGTCTTAGAAGTGCAAAAGCCAAGTTCAAAGTAATACGTTCAAGTTCTCTTCTAATTTGGGAAACTATGAAAACTCCATGGAAAAAGTGGTGTGTGAGCTAAACTGAAAAACAAATAGGATTTGGAATAGACAATGGAGAACTATGATAATAATAATCACTCTCATTTCTTAGATGGGGGAAGTACACTATGTAATCACTACCCTCGATAAGATATACAAAATATTTATTGCCTCAGAAAGTTTCCGTATGCCCCATCCAGAGTGATGAGTCAGTGTGTATCCCTTGGATGGGATCTATTCTACAAAAGCCATCAACCTTCCTTTCGGTTGTCTTTATTTCATTCTTCCTATCCTTCCCATCCTTGGATGGGATACACACTGACTCATCACTCTAGTCAACCACTGCTCTGATTTCCATCAGCAGGAATCAGATTTGCACACTGTGCTAAGTGCTCAGTTGCGTGATCTCGTTTGATGTAAGTGCAGTGACTGTCTCCGTTGTACAGATGAAGGCACAGGCTTAGTGTAGCAAGTAATTTGCTCCAAATCACATAGCTAGAAAATGGCAGAGCCAAGACTTGAACCTGAAGCTAACTTCAAAGCCCAAATTCTTTTGTCATTCACAGAGAGAATAACAGAAGCAAGATGAGGAAAATTGTATAATATACATAGAAGATTGCAAGTAATATGGCTGCAATGTAAGGAATATGAAGAAAGAAAAGGAAAGGTTAGTTGCAAATTTGTGGGTTTCTATGGGTCTCTCTTCCATCCAGAAGAACTCTCTTCCAGTGTGTATGCTCCATTGTGTAATAATAACTCTGACCCTAGAGGCTGCAGGCCTCAAATCACCCTCCAAATTATATTTACATGTCAATAGAATGACCTGTATATGAGGCAGAGGATAATTCCCAGGTGGCCCAGTGAAATATTAGGTGTTGACTTCATAGTATTTGCTGTTATTTGTACATATGCATGTACACATTTGTACAGAAATAAATGCACACTGTACACAGGGGCATCTGTGCTGAAGTACACAGCCAAGTGTCAGCACATTATCAGATTTAAATTAGCTGCCTGATTCTATTAATAGCCCTGGTTTTCTGGTTTCTAAAATAAAAGATCCCAGAACAGCTGGACTAAAATCTGAAACAGGATGGAAGAATACAACCCTGTAAGCAGTAGTAGTTTGTCTGTAACTGCTAAATAAAGTTTATGGCTTCATAGGTTTGTAGAGATGCCTATAAAAGAACTCTTGAAATGCTAAGTGCTTTTAAAAAACAGAATAAACTCCAAACAATGAACAGGATAGATCATGCCCTATCAATCATGGGATTTTGAAAACCCCTCTGATATCCCATCACAATTTGAAAGTAAGGCTGTGTCAGGAGCAGAGAGCGTCCATGGCTTAATGGAAGGGCAGGAAGACAATTCCCATTCACCCACTCAAATTTCCTTTCTGCCAGTTTATTATTTCTGGAATCCCACCATCAAAGGTTTGAACTTTTAAATGCAATATTTTTCATAAACCATTGCAATGTCCCTTCTAGCATTGACTCTTGCTGTCCCCTCCGTGCCCAGTTGTGTCCCTTAGTGCCCCCTGCTCTTGCCTCCCTATTCCCCAAGCATGCAGTGGACTGTGCCTTGCTCCGGGGCTTAGCTCATGTTGTTGGATCAACCCACGTGTCTTGTTTTCCTCTCTCAGGCAAAATGCTAGTCACTCTTCAAAGCTCGTCTCAAAACTTCCCTCCCCATGAGATTTACAAGACACTCTTCCATTGTCTGCCTCCTGCCTGCATGCCCAGGCAGGATAAATCATGTCCACCCTGCTGTTCCCGTAGAGTTGTGCTTTGGATCTGTGGTGACAAGTATCACCTCCTTTCATGGTGGCCGCCTCTTTCTTGAGGAGAGCTCCTATCTCCCCATGGCCCTAAAATGTGGGCTGGTAACATTGGTTTCACCCAGATGATGAGAAAATCAGAATATCAGGCCATTCCCCAGGTCTATGGTATGAGAAACTCATTTTAATAATATGTGCTGAGAATTTGTATCAACATTTAATATCTAAGAAGGCTGTACTAGATGACAGAGGATGTGGTCCCTCACAGCACCAGGAAGGTAGCTATTCACTCAACAGAGAAATGCAAGAAACTCCATTCCACATACTGCGTCAAAAGTGGTGATTAAAAAGACGACTAGGACCTGAAACAAGTAATATTAGTTACAGGTGTGGTTAGAGTTTAGGATCCCGTAGAGGAGCCTGGAGGGCCACATCCCTTGAAAGCCTTGAAAAGGTTTTATGAGTTTGAGAAACACAAGACTAGAAATCATTCCATTGTTTGTTTTGTTTTACTGTGGGACATCTTAGAGCATTTGAATGTCTTTGTGTCTTGTGACTCTATAATGTGCAGCATGCCACAAACTTATTTGATTTCAGAAACTTTTTGTTTGCTTACTTATACCTTGTCCATATTTTGGGATTGTTTTTGGGAATCACTTGCCCTGCTCCTATAAGTTTGGATTTCATTTCGTTTGGCCTGGTGACCATATTTATATTGTCTCATACAGTAACTTAAGTATTGAATGCCTCACTTTTCCTCCCAATCAGATTATGAGGTCTGACAATTAAATTCACAAACTCATCCTAGGTAAAGGACCATGGACCTCATTGCTGATATCACAATGGTCATCTTGGAAATCTCCCCCCCCCCCGGGAAGCTATGCACTGATGCCAGTGCCTAGTCCACCCCTCAAAGCCCTTTTTTAGGGTGAGTTTGCAAAATTAATTGTCCAACCTCATATAAACTCTTGAAGAAGAAGGAAGAATCTTATGCTTATCTATTTTTCTACTCTTAACTTTGACATTGCTACTCAATCAGTGTCTGTTGAAGGTTGGGTAGGTCTGCCTTGCAACTAAGGCATGGGGGGTGCTTGTCCAGGTAAAACCCTGACTGACAATAAGCCCAAAGATTCAACATGGCAGGGAAGCCACTCAAGTGGGGTTTGTAATCTCAGCTTGGGTCTAAGCTGTGCTGATTTTCAGCCCATCACTCATCCGCTCTGGGTGCCCGCATCCACTTCGTGTGCCAAGGACAGCTGCTGGGTGACAGCCTCCTGTGCCATCTGGATCTGCAAGTTTATAAGTCTTCTTATATTAGAGGTGTCAGTAGAGAGGTTAGAATAGAATTTTAGGAAAAGTTCTACATTCCACTTTTCTGTAAAAAGTGTTTGAAAATTAGTGTGTCAATATTTTAGGATGATTGAGGAAAGCCATCATGGAGGCTGTGAGATGGCTACAAAATCTCTCAGAGAGAGACTTTTCTGGCCTGAAATTCTTTCATGTGTAAAATGGGAATAACAGCATCTGTTTCTCTCTGGCATTATTTATTCAGAACTTGAGTAAACCTGACAAGATTGACCCTTACTAATTTTAAAGTAGCTGCTAAGAATATATGGCAGAACCTCCATAGTTGACCACCTCCCTACACCGACCACCTCCTAACTTGACCTAATTTCCATAGTCTAGACGTGCACGTGTACTCAGTGGAAGCTCCTTATGTTGACTACCTCCATATGTTGACCAGTTTGTTATAGTCCTGTGGGTGGTCAACTTACAGAGGTTCTACTAAGATTAAATTATAACTACAACAAAAAAATAAAAATGCATCGAAGTCTAAAACATTATTAACACTTCTCACTGATGACCTGAAATGTCACTGTCTTTGAACAGCAGTTCGAAGGGGGGCTAACTGACCCAGATCTCACCAACATCCTAGTCAGCGCTGGGCATTGCATTTGGCCTTCACATTCCCGTCTGGCCTTTCCCACATCAAGAGATATGCCAGGTTCATTTCACCTTCACACTGGTCGATAAAAGCTTTCTTGCCCCTGGAACATGTGTATATGGACCCTAAGTCGTGCATTTATATGACTTCCTGAAACCTACAGATAAACAATAATGATTGGAAATGGCCAGTGTGCTTCAGCAGGTTTGAAATACTATAATACTTAATATAAGTCCAAATGCTTTTTGTGATAAGCAAGCATTCACTTACCCGAAATTGGGGCTCATGATTAACTGGCAATTGGCTGGTATTTATTATGTGGCATGTCCTGTAAATCTTCTCTGCTAACTGGACCCTGGGCAGGCCTGAGACCCGCCTAGGTCTGCAGGGTGGTGAGGTCTGCAACACACACGGCCTTCTTCCTCCCCGCCTGTGTCTGCCTCCTTCCCGGGCAGTCTGGGTTGCATGTGTTGCAAACTCCATTTCCATGTCAATGAGGTTATGTCCAAGGTGTCTGCACCTCTCCCTGACAGGGCCCATCCACCAACCTTGCTCTTTTATCTCCCCCTCGGCCTCCAACATCGGAGGACTTGTAACTTCTTATGATCTGCTGAACATTAATATTCACCGACTTGCTCCAGGGAGCTACGCTTCGCCGAGTGCATTTTCACCTGAAAGGAGTTGTTTAATATAAACATTTGGTTAATATTCTGTACATTTGAAAGTATTTTATCAGCATTGGTGTAGGACCAAAAGTCATTTAAATTCAATGGGAACTGATTATGTGCCAAGAATCGGTCCTTTCCAAAAGAGTGTGTTTCCCTCCCAAATAATGTATACATTATAAAACTCACTTACACGGTTGATGGGAACACTTTGCGGACAGACCAGCAGCCTTGCAATTCATCAGACTGAGCATTTCTCAGCTCTGATGCTAGTGTTAAATGGGGGAAAATATTTTACAATATTGCTTTAAAAACTGTCTAAATATAATTATTGGCATCTCTGGAGTGATAATAATTATCATAATAATATGTTTCCAGAGGAAACACACGGTTTGATGAGGATCTTTCAGACATGAGTCCCTGCCCCCTTGCAGAAAAAGGATGCAATAATATCCAATAATAATAATAATGAGGAGGAGGATATTATTGGTAGGTAGATATTCCTGCCTCCTTCAAGTACTTTTTAACTCTGAACTCTCTGAACTGTTCTTTGGGGCCAACTCAACATTTGTTGACATGTATCTTTGTAAAATTCATTGAACTAAAGAACTGCTAGGTAGACAATACAAGCATTGCCAAGAGGAGTTGAAATAGATGAGTAGAAAACAGATTCCTAGCTGGCTACTGAAATTTGTTTAAATTACATCCCAAACTTTTGGAGAAAGTCTTCACAAAAGCTATTATTTTCTACTTACAGTGGTTATTAGATGCTGACTTTTTTTAAACTGAGAAATATAACTTACTAGACAGTAGGTAAAATACACACACACACACACAAAGTGAATAAAAACACACATGGCCACAATCCAAGTCAAGCCTTCTTCATGATCCTTCTTGGTAACACCTGCCCTCCTATACCACAGAGTTAACAATGTTCTCAAGTGCATCTGGGCTTTCTTCATTTTCAATGCTATGTAGTATTCTGATGACAAATGGATTTATTAACCATTTTAATATTGACAGCCATTTTGGAAATTTCTCTTGGGGTGACTAGAAGCAGTGGTGCTCAGAGTATGCTCACTGGTGCACTTGGGCAGCTGTGCCTCTGGGGCACACACCTTAGACCAGGGGTTTTCATCATCTCTTATCTTATGGCACTCTTGAACCTATAATTAAACTTCTGTGGCACCCTTAAATTATGTTGATCAAAAAAAAAAAAAAAGAAAAAAGAAAACAAAGAATACAAAACAGAATATACTTATGTGCTTTGAACTTGCTTGAAAATAACTTAATGATCTTTAAAAATTTTTGCAGCACACTGGTTGAAAAGTCATTGCCTTGAAGTGTGATTATTAGGGCCAGGATATTTGGATTTAATTTTAATGGATAATGCCCAATTATTTTCCAAAGTAGTATCAACAGTTTACATTCCAACCAGCAACATGGGAGAGTTCTGTATACCCCACATCATTTTAATATTTGATCTTGCTGGCCTTTTACATTTGAGCCAGTCTGGTGGGTGTGTAGTGATACCTTAGTATAGTTTTAATTTGCATTTCTCTGGATAGGAATGAAATTAAACACGTTTTTGATCTGTTAATTGAAACAGAAAAAACTGTTGAAAATTCTTTTGTGAAGTGTCTTTTTAAACCCTTTGCCCATATGTGTAGTGGGTTGTCTGATTGATTTGATACTTCATAAAGGAATGACAACCCTATCAGTGTCATAATCTGGAGCTTCCACATAATTTCACCATGATAAAGCCAGAAAATCAGTGTAGATTGACTAGCTTGAGTCTGCTATTTCTGATATTCTTGTGGATTTTCACAGTAAAGAAAATACAGATCATTGAAAAGGGTCACTGGGGCCATGTTACCTCAACATCAAGAGTCCTTTAATTATAGTGGGCTATTTTGGAAGGGCTTGGACTCTTTCAAGGATTATTTAGATTGCTATAGCAGGGATTTAATAAAGCATGCCACAGAGTTCCGGAAAAACAAACAAATTTCTCTATCAAAGCAAAGCCAACTTACTTAGAGGACCTTGGAAGAATACCAAAAAGTAATCTCTCATATACTTTAAATACTCCTTAGTGCTCTAACAGTGAGAATATTTAAGTCCTAATTGACTACATAACCACATACATGATCATCACGGTGAGTCAGACCATGAAACACTCAGCCCAGAATTCCATACACAGAGAGAGAGACAGACAGACTTTCGGCAAGAATGTGCCCAACTCCTTCCCCTCTGAGATGTGGCTTTCAATGGTTCAGCTGCCTTTCAAATTCTAGAACTCATTCAGGATCTATCTACTGCAATTAAACACTTTTTGATTCTAGTTGTGATCTCAGAGTTCACACATTCCCTTTCTATGTCTCAAGTTCCAGGTCTCTAAGAATGGTCACTGGTGACTCCAGTTTCCTCCAACCCCTCACCGAAGAATGGACTCCGCAACTCTTTAAAATCACCTCATAAGCCATTTTTTAACTTACAAGGACTGTGTTTAGGTGAGGAGCTGATCAGACTCCTGGAGTTGTTAATGGCTTCTGTGTACGAATCCTGTATATGCTATGTGTGTACCCAGTGTCGGGCCAGAACAGGGGCTTATATGACAGCTCAGTGCTAATAAAAATCTTGGAATAGCCCCTTCTGCTCTCTCCTGCCTTTGTGATGGAATCAGTTGACTTGAAGCTGAACATATGGCAACTGCCATTGTAACACAGAAACCATTCGCTCTGCCATGGCAACAGAAGAATCCATGCACACATACGGCTCGGGCTTCCTTGATAAATGCACAACAGCACATTTGTCTGTTATTGGAAACAGTTGGAATAGCAGTAGAGTATTAATACCTTTCTTTCTTAAACACACCTCTTAATTCCTTCCGTGAAGAGAGATGCTTAGAATTTCTCAAATATCTTGTTCTTTTTCATTTCCACAGCAACTTCTTAATGGAACCATATTTCATTCCCAAATTTCAGGGATGTTATTCACCTCTGAATGCATTGAATCTAATTTAGTTTTTTTCCCAAAGATCTTTAAAATCGATTCGTTGATAGAGTGCTCCTGAGTTCTACACCCAAAGGATAGCACAGGAATTAGAAGAACTGTCCTGATGCATCTCATATCTATGGACTCAGTGGTGGTGAGAGTAGCAGAGACACGTGTTCTGTCTAGTATTTTAAGGTCACGTGGCTTTACTCTTGTTCTCATGTTTATTTTGGTGATGCTATCTTTCCTTGCTCAGTCCTGAAGGGTAATAGCTTATTGTCTATTTCAAAGTAGCTCCATTACACAAATGGTTGGAAGGGGAAGGGAAAAAATGGGATATTTTCTGTGAGAAAGCATTGCCAGGGGTCATTCCTTCAGACTTAACATAACCACCTCCCAAGAAAAACCAAGCCAGAGGGCTGAGAGAAGCAGTAGCTGGGACTAGGAGGCACAGAACTTTGGTGTCAGCTCTGTCCTACTTTTTCCAACTCCAGCCCCGCAGACAGAGCTCCCGGACTGTGGGCAGAGGGCCTTTCTGCGTGAAATCTGCGTTCCCATGACTCTCAGCAGTGAGCTGCTTCCTCCGTGTCATTCTTATCCATTAGAATTTTAATTTAGCCTCACATTTTGCTCCTCTGCAGATGGATTTGCTTTTTTGCTTTTGTTTATCGTATGAGTGACAAACACAAGGCATTTTTATGGAGTGGGAAATGCTGTGAAGTTGTGAAAACGAGGTGACTTCTCTTTGTCAAGCCCCAAGGAACATGAATGCAGAGATGGCTCTGACAAGGAACTGCAAATGTTCCCAGTATTAAATTGTGGGGGAGCCTTGATCTGATCACAGTGAGGTCAGGTGGAAGACTCGAGACCCAGACATGACCCTGAATTTCTCTCTGCTAAATGGGATGTGGCTCATATGACTCTTTAGGAAGTCGCCCCATCAATCCTCTCTTTGATGGGAATACTTCCTTCTTTCTGTGGGTTTTAAGCAGCGTTTAGAAATTATACGCATATTGCTTTGGGGCATAATGGGGAGCTGGTAGGCTGTTCACTTTTACAAAACGATCTGCAGACATTAAAGAGATTCTGTCTTCTGAATCCATCACTTCTTGAACTCTGTACAGGCTTACATTTACCTTCTACTCTCCCCAAAATCATTGATGGATTAGGCCTGTAAATAAACGACTTTCCCATAGAAGTTGAAGTAAACAAATGACAATCTACGGCCATAGCAGTAGCATGAGAAGCATAAGAAAGTATGGTACAAAGGTCATCTCTTTCTTGTGTATCAGATACTCCCAAGCACTTTGCCTTTTGTTTAATGTTTGTTGAGACTTTGAGTGATGTGTACAATCTAAGTCAAGGATGGCCAATAACTTTTCCAACATATTTCCAATCACCAGTCTAGACATGACCCCTGTCAGACTTATCACTCATGCTGCTGAACTGTTGCTGTCCTCTGGGTGGAGATTTTCCTAAGTTATTGGTATTTTCTTGGGAAGAATTTCAGGACACACCACATAAGCCAAGCAAGCAACAGCTTTTATTAAAATCAAAAGTATACTCTCAGGAGATAGACCATACAGGTGCCACAAACCATAGCTGCCGTCAGAGGACGTGGGTCTGGCCCGTTCATAGTTTTACTAATTGAAGGGCAGAATCATCAAGACCAAAGAGATTAACTTTTACTAAAAATCTGGGTAATAATTCCTAGAATTGGCTTCCTTCTCATTTTCATACTTTATATGGTTGTCTCAGAATTGTCACGGTGATTTAAAAGGCTGAAGAATTTTAAAAGCCACAATAGAAATATTATAATTAGACAAAGTTCAAGTAAGGTGATGATGAGAGATGGCCAGTGGAAGCAGGTTCTTGCCTGCGGTTACCTGCTTAGCTTTTTCTTAAGGGCTGTTTACTTTAACACCACCCAAGCCTCTGCATCTGTTCTCAGCCTCGACTCCTAGCCTCCTGCCCAACAGAATCCTTCTCGGGATAAGACTACGCACAGACTCCGCCAGGTGGTCAGAGTTATGATGCTGGATGATGTAACCTGCTCTCCCAGGTCTGTGCTTAGCCAGTGACGTGATTCCTCTTTCCGGGGTGAATGGCCAGATACAAGAGATAAGCTCAGTCTGGAAGGTAAATATCCAACTCTCCTATGGTTCTGACCTCACTGGTGAAGCATTTCCAGAACAGGAGAGACATCTTTGGCAGGCAGACCACGTTTTCTTTTGTCTGGGCCTTGGTCACCTCCTCCTTTACGTCCCTGTCTCTTTCTCCCGCGTTCCAGCCGTTTGGGGTGCCCTCTTATGATGCCTCTTCTCATTCCTGACCACGTCCTGCCCCACAAGCTTACCTGGCGGCCACCACAATTTCTCCCCTGCATTTTTTACACCCTTTACTCCCATAACTAGATCACAGGCTATATAACAAAGGTGAAGGGATTTGGGCAGATGTAATCACGGCTCCAAACTAATTGATTATAAGTTGATCTGAAGGAAGATTAGCAAGGGTGCATCTGACCTAGTCAGGTGAGTTCTTAAAATGTTGGGCCCTTTACAGAGGGAGGGATAAACAGAATTTCTCCCTCTGGTCCTTATGGATCAAACATCCATTAGCAAATTTACTATATGGACAGAGCCAAGTGGCCAGACCTAGCCGCTCAGAGTAGTTGCTGGCCTACAGTTCACAAGAAAAGTGGGGACCATAGTCAGACAGTCACAAAAAAATACTTTCTTCCAATAACCTGGAAGAGCTTGGAAGTAGCTATTTCAGTGGTTGAGGTATTTCAGGTTGTAGGTGACCCATGTCTTGTTTTCCGCCCTGTAAGAAAATGTGCCAGAGTCCCCTGACCCACAAAACCTGCCACATGATACGTTCATGCTGTGTAAAGCCATTAAATCTGTGGTCTTTTGTTACACAGTAATCAAAACTAATTCACGTTGCCAGATTGTGAACCAGGATATGTACATGGGGTTGTCTGGTTGCCCCTTCCTGCTTCTGGTCAATATAAATCAACAAATCCTTCTGAGTGTCTTACTATTTTTTCCTGTAGAAAAATGAGGATAGTATAATAGCAACAGTAGCAACATAGTGATGAAGTCATGGTAATTAAAGAACTTTCAGAATTTCCTTTGTTACAGTAATTATTCCTAGTACTTGGCAAACCCCAAAGAGACAGGCTCAGCCCTAACTCCCCATCACCCCAGTAGCAGACTAGTCCCGCTGTCCAGATCTGCTAGTCCAAAGATGCGATGAGCATGGCCCCTGCCTTGGGAAACACCCAGCAGTGATCCAGGGGTTCTATCTCAGAAGGAATCCCAGCACCCCCGGCTCTCCTTTGTGAATTCTCTTTCTCCCCACTCCCTGCTACCCTCCCTACAAGGTGCACTGCCCATGAAGGGGAACCCCTTTCTCCCAGGCAGTAGGTAGGAAACAGGCATTGTTAACCATTTACATTTTGAAAAGCTCCAAAGAGTCTGCCTTCTCACTAGATCACAGCCAAGTTTTCCACAACAGTCTATCACAGGGTTTTCTTATGACAATTAAAATGGATCCCCTCTCATTTTTTTTTCCTGAAAACTTTTGACTCTTATTTTTATTGGGGACTTTTGTTAATTTATACTCTAAAATAGGGAGTAATAATATATGAATTATACCTACTTTATAAGGTTATTGAGAAGATTAAATGAGGAAATACACGAGAAATTCTAGCACCATAAGGCACATAACATATGCTTAATAAATCTTAGCTGTTATCATTATAATTACTATTAAACATCTATTATGTGCCCAGGAGAGTGAGGGACCTTCAGGTAGGAAAGCAAAAAGCCCTGTGTGCCAGTTGCTTAGGTCACAATGGAGGCCCTCAGATTCTGCGTCATAATGGTCCTCATCATGCAGAGGGCGGGGCTTGGCGGGCAGAGTATAAATGGGGAGACCCCAGCTTGCTGCAACTAGAAGACCGAACTTCATCAATAGGAGGAATTTAATCTGAAGAGGTAGGGTCGTGGGTTGAGATGGTGGATGGCTGGGAAAAACCTGTATTTGGGGCTTTTCCTAGACTAATGAGGGGAACACAGAGAATTAACTCATAAAATTTCAGAATCAAGAAAAGCAGTAGATTACAAAGACCATGGGATATGGGTACCTTAAACTATGCTGAGTTGGAAAGATTTCTGGGTATCATCAGAGTTTCTTTTCTTTCTTGGTACACAGAAAGGCCTATTCAAATCATTAAGTTGACAGTTTTGTAATTCAGGTGTGGACATACCTTCTTGGATAATAGATAGCATAAAAATAGTTTACCTGACCGTGGGACCTTAAAGTTTGTGTCTTTGTCATCTGTCTATAAGTTCAACAAGAGCTGCCTTGTAAATCTATGGAATTTCTGCTGTTTAGCCTGTATGATCTGTGTTATTTTATACTTTTAGCCCTTTTTAAAAAAATGTCATCTTTTCCCCAGGGTTCTTCTGATCACTGGGTCAGAAGCATCTGAATTTCAGTCAGCAGTTGTGGCTCAGGTATGCTAATACTTAGACGTCTAAGAATATCATAATCCCAGAGTGATATAAAGACCTTTCCACGGAAGATGAGATACCCAGAGGCTATAAAGGAGAAGGCTGAAGGATTTGACCATGTTAAAATGAAAAGCTTAGGTTCAGTAAAACACCAGAAACAAATTCAAAAGATAAAATACACGTCGGAGAAGCCCCTTCTCTCAACACATCTGACAGTTGACAAAGAGCAGCTGCAGTCCTACCTGAAATATGAGTACAACGACAGGAAAGCTGACAGCACACACGAGGCAGCTACGTAAGAAGAAAGGGGGCGCCCCGTTCACCAGCCAAAGGGTGTCCAATGTTAATGAGTGGAGATAAGGCTTAGTAAAGATTAAAATTTATTGAAGATTAAAATGGACACTTTGGGCCATAAATAAAAACATTGTTGGCAGGAGTGGAGTACTTTGTGTTTTCTTGGTAAATAAGATACTCGAAAAATGTCAAAGCAATGAATCCACTGGTGGTTTCCACCAGCTGTTGTAAAAGGGAGGATGCTGGGTTTGTGGTCCCAAACTTGAATTTGAGCAGAGCTCTCACAAGGTGGAGGCTGTGTCCTGGGCCCCATGTCTTGATCAAAGAAGAATGGTAACTCATATAATAGAATCTTTTCTCTTGATAATTGAATATTTTCTCTTGATAATTGGTTAAATTTGAAGCCAATTTTTTTTTCTCTTTGGATCTTTTCCTGCCTAGATCTTTTTTTTTTAAGCTTTGAAGGTCATTATCAGATAATGTCCAGGTGTTTTCCTTTTCTTATTCTAGATTGGGTCTTTCCTTTAATCCAGCAATTTTTTTTATAATATATCTTTTAATTTCTTTGCCCATCCTCCTCTCCTAGTCCATAAGCAACTGGTCCCTTATGTGTTGGGTCTCTTTTATTATTGTGTCACAGATCTCTTATGATGTCGTATCTACAATCATTATTTTGTGTTGGAGATTTTTATCCTTGTAGGGACATTTGACAATATCTAGAGATAATCCAGTGGCATTTAAGGACATGCTAATGGAACCTAATGGGTATAGGATAGAAATGCGGCTAAGCATTTACAAGGCACAGGACAGCCATTGCCACAGCAAGGAATTACCCAGGCTAAAATGAGGATAGCGCCAAGGTTGAGAAACCTCCCCTGAGGCCAAGGCTACATTCTGATATCTCTGTAATTTCAACTGATTAGAAATGATTGTGGGGGGAGGAAAAAAACCTCCAAAACCTCTATGGGAGCAAAATAGACATTTTTGCAGACATTTCTTCCTGTAGAGAATATTTCCTGAAACCAGTACAAATGCAGGGAACATTTATGGGCATGAGTACAAGTGTCTGAAGCCCCAAAGCAGAGATGGCCATATGTATATTATCTTCTAAGTTCAATAATGGACACTATCATAAACCTTGATTAGACCTTATCTGACATGCTCCGAGTTTATGCAATTTGTGAGGGCTACATTTTCTAACTAATGAAAGTTTGACCCCAAGATAATTTAGTTTCAACCTTTGTTTTTCAAAGAGATAGCATTTTCAGACAGGGTTTTATAAAGCCTCTGAATCATGAAGCAAGTTGAAAACCCTGAAATCCTATGTAGATAAAGGAGGGGGGGGATTAACATTGTGAACACAGTTTCTTCTAGACATGAGATTGGACTAAAATAAGTGAACACATGTATTTTCTGCAAGTGATTTTTTTTTAATTCAATATCTACCAATGTTGGGTTCCAGTTAATCAACATTTGATTGAAATCTTATTTAGCATTTCAATCACAAGTATATGCTACTCTTATCATGGTGGAGAAATTCCATGAGATGAATTAACCTATGCTTATCTTTTTTTATATAATAAATACTACGTAACACATATTTGAGTCCTTAATGTCCCAATTGGTGGCAAATTCATTTGCATGACTTCCTTCAATATTTCGTAGAATCTACAAAATTAATTACTTGATCTCTGTAAGAGTAAGCATCCTATCTCCTCCCTTTCTGTATTAAGGCTAATTTAAAGGGAAGAATTGAATTCAATAGAGTCTCACTGTTTACTAAATTGCACTTGTATAATGAGATCTCAGTAGGAGAGGGTGCTGGATACTACCTTTGAGACTCAGTCAGTCCCTGGGGGCAAAAATATGAGTGTAACCATGTAGTTATTCAGACTTCCCAGGTGATAGCCTTTGAATGTTGGAACCTGTTCTTTCAAGGGTCCTCTCAATTTTACAGTGCTAAAAAAAGCATGTTCAGAGGAGGGAGCCACAAAGCCCGGGAGATAGAGGTCTCCATCAGAGCCACTGAGCAGTGTCCTCATTTCCAAAACTCACTGATACTTTACACTTGACACAATGATGAGATAAACTAAAACAGAAAATTTATTCTCTCACCTCTTTTTCTTTCCTACGGCCATTCCTTGATATTCCCCAATATCTTTTCCATAAAGAAATAAAACAAGATGAAAACTGAAAACTGACACAGGGTCTATCGGAAGTAAGTTTTATGTGCCATTCTTTCCTCTGTTGAGTCTTTCTCCCTCAGTAGTTATGTGGGGTTAACGAGTACGCTGGGCAATGTCATTTACACATTCTTTCAGAGATTTTTAAACTTTAACAGTCCCTGTGTCCATGGATCAGGGCAGTTAATGGAGAGGGTGCATATCCCCCGGTCTCTCTAGATGTTGTAGTATTATTTACTCAAAGTTAGTTGGACCACACCACTTTGCTCACACCTCACCAGTTGCAAAAAGAATTTGTTACAAAGATGTCAAATTAAAAACTATGCAATGTTTGTGATGTACCACTCCCTGCGATGCAACAGAAATAAAAGCCAGCACAAATGAGACTTGTCACTGCTGGACACCTGTGTAGTTGAAGACGCTGTGACTGGTGAGAAATTTGTTCAGCGTCTGCTGGACCCTCCACAACTAGCTAGACTCTGTAAAAACATGGACACATTGCCTGGTGAGTGTCATCATCTCTAGGAATACTTCCCTATGCTAACTCAACTATTCAGGAAATTTCTCCGTCAAAAAAGAATCAAGAGACATGAATTACATCAATGTTCAAGTCTTTGATCATCTCAAATGATAGACCCTTACCTCTAGCTCTGACGGGAAACTTATTCTCTCATATTTTGCCCATCAGTTTAGCAATCATGATTCTCTGATTTTCAAGTTCACAGCTCTTTAGGGACTGTGATTTGGAAGGTGGCAGACTGTTTCTACTGAAGGCACACTGATGGCTGAAAACCTCTCCATGGAAGAGAGGAGAAATTTGTAAAACACATAGATAAAAGCCAAAAGGCTTCAGACTTACAGGGCATTAAGTACAAGGACAGCCAGTAAAAAGGTACAATGTAATAAAGGATGTCAAAAGATGTACTTAACCCACACAGTTTAAAAAGACAGAGATGCCAGAATCTTCACACTTTTTTAAATGCTTGGGACTCAGGAAGAAAACCATCAATTATCTGGAAGCCTCAGTCACTCAGTCGCTCTGATAGGTTTATTTTTTATTTTTTGGATTGCTGAGGTTTTAGTATTAATGATGAAGCTGGACTAACAATGGACAGCCAGTGACAGGTTGTCACTAAATGCTGGTTGTCTGCCATCTCTTTTGAGAGTCTGAAGGCAAGTAAGTGACTGAAGCTCACACCAGGGAGAACACTGAGGATTTGTGCTGGGGCTTGAAGCTAAACTTTACCTTGAACTTATGTTGGGGTTTCACACTGATTAAATCTGAAGTCGATTTTTTTCTTTGTCTCTTTATTTCTACCTTCTTTCTAGAAAGGGGTCCAAAAAGGTGGACCTCTTGGAATGCGGGAGGGGGCAGAGATTCTGAAAGGGGCCAAACTGAAATCTTTCATCTTCACCACTTTCCTCAGCCCCCTCCATCTCTCCATCTTCCTCCCTCCAACCTTCCTGAGTCAAGAGCAGCAGAGCAAGATGGTGGGATCCGAATGCTAAGTTGAACTTCTGGAGACTTACCAGCTGGGTGACCTTGAGCAAGGTGTTAATGCTCAAGTCACCACCAGCACTCACAAATCACCATCCTCTGAGCAGGAACCAGTGGGACGGTGTTGGGGGTGAGTATTTCTCAGGCACGAAATCCTGTAAGGAATGTTTACTATGTTAGTCTTCCATTGAGGGGTAAGATTCTTCAGGACCTTTTCTCTCTGCAAACCCAGAGGACCTCAGGGTCTGAGGGCCTGATTATGGGAACAAATTACCCTTTGGGATGGGAAGGAACTCAACAGCAATAGCAGTGCTGTGACCGTTACTACGTATGGTTTACATCTCAGCGTGAAGAGCAAGTGGTCGAGAAACCTCCTTTTTCTTTCCAAGATTTGCTCTAGATTTCCAAGATGTAAAAATGGGTATTACTATTTGGTTGATCAAGTGAAATGTACTAGGAAATTTCAATAGGTCGATGGCAAGATTGGGAAAGGGAACAGTTACGACTCCAAGTCAGTCTGTCTAGAGATTTGGGGAGATTGGATAATGGGCCCAAGATTGTTCAAGCCATGATAGCCTGTTGGGTTCAATTCCACCGGCTGGAAATCCTTATTAATCAAATGAGGGGGCAGTGAGGCCACTAATATAAGAGGAGCTTATTCTCATCCAGACCAGCCAGGGCCACCACTCCATCTACCAGGAAAGCAGCCTGCTGTGTCTCAGAACTATACTCTGCTCAGATTTTGCTCCTAATGAGGAAGACCTCATTGTTCTAATTGGTTTGAGAGTGACTCCTCTGCCATGTCCCCTAAGGAAATGTGCACATGCCCAGGGCTCATCTTGTCCTTGGTCATCAGCATCCAGCCTCATCCCTGAGAACCCCTCCTTGCCATTGGAGCCAGAGTGATCTATTTCAAATGCAAATGGAGCCTCTGCCCCATTTCTATCATTCTCCAAGTCTTCTAGAATCAATCCTAAATTTTGAAGCCCTCTGTGATCTGGTCCCTGCTCTGTGACATAGCCTCACCTTCTAGGAATGTGTGCTCTAACACTGCCAGAGTGCTGGCCATCTGCGTACCCCACCCCCTTGCTGCGACACTGCTCAAACTTCCATTCCTTCAAACTGTTCTCCTTAGTGGAGCACCCTTCCCTGGCCATTCTTCCTCATCCTTCAAGACTTAACTCATACATTTGTTTTTCCTGACCAACATTTTTATGTCATTTTGCAATTGTGCTCCACATTCACGTAGACCTCTGGACCTAGCTCACTACTTATGGTGGTACATTGAAATCGTCTCATTACATGTTCTTTTTCCCATTAGAAATGTGTGCTTTTCAAGGACAAAGACTATATTTTGTTTATCTTTAAGCCATGAGCACTTAGCATAAGACCTGGCAGCAGACTCTGTATGGGTGTGTCACATGGAGCTATTAGTTGTATTTCTAGAACTGTCTGATGGTGAAAATCCACCTGTTGGCCCATGAGTAGAGATTGACTTTGAATACTGGACAATGGAGAGAATTGGAGTGCGTACAAGCCGAGGTAGATTAGCTGGCTATTGTCCACATTTTGACTGAATAAAAGTCCCTGTGTTTGATGAGTCATTTTAACATCTCTTTTATTCCTTGCATCATAATAGGGGTTGCTAGGATACACCAAACACCAGCCAACCCACCTACCCTTAAAGGATTTGTTTTCTAGGGACACAAAGGTAAAAAAAAAAAGTCTTGAAGCCTTGGAGTTTCAGTAAGAAGATGGATCAAATGCTATTGGAGGAGTCAGAAAAAGACTTTGTAGGATAAAAGACATTCCAAATAACCTGGGAAAGTGGCTAAGATTTTGAAATGTAGAGGCTGGGAAGAGGTAAAGGGGGTAGGAGGAGATGGAGTCTTCTAGCCAGAGGAATATCAAAGGCGAAGGATAAAAATAAGCCCTGAGTGTAGTTAGGTAAGGACAGCACTTTTTTTTTTTTTCAGACAGAGTCTCATAAAAGAGTGCTGTAGTACCATAGCTCACAGCAATCTCAAACACTTGTATTCAAGCAATTCTCTTGCCTCGGCGTCCCAAGTAGCTGGGACTACAGGTACCTGCCACCATGTCTGGCTAGTTTTTCTATTTTTATTAGAGATGGGGTCTGGTCTTGCTCTTACTCAGGCTGATCTTAAGCCCCTGAGCTCAAGAGATGGACCCACATTGGCCTTACAGAGTGCTAGGATTACAGGCATGAGCCACCATGCCCAGCCAAGGAGAGAACTCTTGATAGTTCACAATCTGACCCTAAGGTGACCCATTTTCCACCCATTAGCCCACTTCCAGCCTCCAGCCACCCTAACTCCTTTTTCAAGCCCAGTGGTTCATGAACCAGTGAACAAAACAATTGCTGGGTCACAGACTACTGGATTCCATTATCAAATTTAGTAGGTCAAGTGATACTGATGCTGTAATCTGGGGCCATATTTGAGAACCATTACAAAGCTTTCCTGTTGACACCATCAGAGCAAGGACCTAAAGGCAAGCTCTCCCACTCCCACTCCCGGCTCTGGGGAGATGGACCTCAGAGCATGTTGGACTGTACAGGAATAGCTGTCCCTGGAAACCACAGCCAAGTGTCCACTGGCAAAGCAGCCACCACCAGTTAAGTTGCAGAACAGTGCTTTTCCATCCTCTTGGCAAATGAAAGACTAACTTAGACCATCTGGTTCGGTAACACCCTCCTACACCACTGCTTAAAAGCAGCTGAACATATTTTCTCTTACATTTTGTCAATAAAATATTGCTCCCCCAGGCTGTCAGCTTGCCACATTTGCAGCCCTTAAGCAAAGTGGGAGCAGTTGGTGGCACCGATAGGATGAGGGCCACCACGCAGCCCCTCAGCCTTTTGCTGTTGATGCTCTACGATCCCCTCTTCGTGGGACAGATTCTTAAACTGATGCCTTAAATATTTTTAAAAGGTGGAACCAAAATACATGGAGGCCGTCCCTGGCTGCGGTGCCCTTTCTGTCCTGTTAATTTCGCATTGCTTTAGACACTGAAGAATCAATGTCTAGCATTTCCAACGGCCAGGTAGAGTATGTACACATTTATTAAGATTAATTAAAAAGTAACAAATTGTAAAGTAATAACATTAACAAGCAGTAGAAAAAGTGTAGACATTTTGACAGTCTTTTTGAATTTCATTAAAAGATGGTAGTGACAAAAACCCCAGAGACTATTTCTACTTTACTAAAGAAATAGGTCACAGATTCAATTACAGTCACTGAAGCATGGACTCAATCTATCATGGCAAATTAAGTACATTTTAGCAACCTACTTTCCTTTAAAAATTTTATAGACACTTTCAGTGGGAGAAGAAAGACTGTAGAAAAAAAAAAAGAAGAAGAAATTGCAAAACCAAGTCCCACCCTCATTTCCCCCGTAGGTTTTGAGTAAGCATTTGGCTTATTTGCTTTGGGTATAAGACAGAAAATCATTAAGAAATACTCAGCTCACTCACAATTATTACTCTTCACTCGTTCATGGTTTAATGATGCAGCTTTGGAAAAGGGAGTGGGAAATGGCTCCAAATTAGAATCACTGGTCTTCAAAGGGGGGCTTTGTTCTACCGACCCAACCCCACCTCCTTTTAAAACAGGACTATTTGTACTTTATAACTTTTGTGAAAATCTTTTGCCTTTACTCGCTCAGCAGCGATGTTGTGTTCATTTCTGGGAAGATAAATAATTAAAAAACGCTCCTTAGGCCTGTGGATATGGCTTAGCCAAGTGCAGATATTGGGACAATGAAACGCCCTTTTGCCCATAGTGAAATTGATTGCATGTGAACACCCAAAAGTTACAAGGGCCTCTTGCTGTGAAGTGGCAGGGGCCATCTTCAAGAGGCTTCAGCCACAGATGCATCAGGAACTGTGGAGCACCAGGGAGGGGACCCTTGTGTTTGCCCTTGGACAAGTGAGGGCCAGAATGTTCACAACCCAGGGAAGGAGAGTTAGTAATACTGATTGGCCTTGCCAGGAAGCTTCAGAGGCCTAGGCTTTGGTCTTTTTCCTACAGATATCACCAAATCACCTGTTTAGTTTTATGCTGATATGGCTTAATCCCCCTCAGTCTCACCTTTTCTCTTGGGCTTCTCTCAGTGCTTCTGTACAATGGACGCAGCGGAGACAGGCAATAGGACTTACTCCCCAGAGAAGTGGCAGTGTGCTCCATGTGTCTGGGAATTATCTTGCTATTGCCCAATTAAATCAGAGCCTCTCCGCTCAGCACCCGTAGCTCAGTGGTTAGGGTGCTGGCCACATGCACTGGGGCTGCTAAACAACAATAACAAAAAATAGTCAGGTGTTGTGGGCAGACGCCTATAGTCCCAGCTACTTGGGAGGCTGAGGCAAGAGAATCAGTTGAGCCCAAGAGTTCGAGGTTCTGTGAGCTATGACATCATAGCA
>CAUYON010057414.1:0-26682 GCA_963573935.1 Arctocebus calabarensis
AGAGTATCAATGTCTTTATATAGTGATCAAGAAAATGCCATGAAGGCTATCTGTAACAGTACGATCAAAACATTTCTGAATGTATATGAATCGTGCCCTATGATTGCACCAATGTACACAATTATGATTCAATAAAATTATAAAACAAACAAACAAACAAAAAACTAAATGCCATCTATGCCCCCAGCTCCCCTCCTGCTCCCGTAGTTCATATCACCATCAACACTGCCATATTTTGTTCCTTTATTTTATTTGTTCACTCGTATCCTGATTACAAACTCCTCATGGCAAGAATCGTTGTCTACTTTTTCACTGATACTTCCTAAGGACCTAGAATAGGATCTGACCCAGTGACTTTCAATAAACATTGACTGCTTGAGGAAAGAACAGGTCAGCTGGGACGTCCTAGCAGCAGCTCATCCCTCTAGGACAGGGGTCTTCGCAGCAGGTGCAGATTGGTTGCTGAAGACGGCTCATTCTTCCAATTTGGATGGTTGCTTGCAGAGGTCATGTGTGACTGTGATGCTGGGCTACAGTGCAGTGTATATAACAGAAATGCTGAGAATTTATTGAGTATAGAAAGTGAACCACAAAGAGAAATAGCCAACATTTGCATAGAGTAGAAAAAATTTAGACAGACACTAAAATTTATTGATATTGAAAATATACTTAGGGGAAATCTCATACTTCAAGTAAATATTAGCTGATAGTATCTTATAATTTTCAACTTGTTTGTAGTCTACGGTTCTCTCAATGACCAAGTGTATTCTACTTTCTTTTCTCAAGTTTGCCTCATTAAGTAATCATAAATTAGTAAATTTACTAATTTTATTTACTAATTAAAAAAACTTCATATTTACAGTCTTCTGCTCTTTAAAAACACTTTTTCTACTACATGTAGTAAATTAGTTAATTAATTGGAAATGCCAGGGTGGATTGCATCCCGACACTGCTGAGTGGGATTTAAATATGAAAATCTAAGCATAGAAGCTAAATTTGGAAAAATAGGTTTTCTGAGGAAAGAAAACTAAAAAGGACATTCACCTCAACTCTAACAAGCATCTTTCTTTTAATATACAGTTATTTAGACTTTTATATTTTATCTCATAGTAGGCACTGTTACTTTCTTCAGATGTAAGTTTTAGGTTTGTTTTTTCTGCACAAAATTATCATTTGCAAACCTCCAAATAATATAATATTCATGTGAGAAATCCTTGTGATTATAATCTGTATGAACAAATCAGAGTAGATGAAGAAAGTTTTTGCTAAAGTACCCACTTTGTTGTGAAGTAAAACAAAAGGAAGAACAGAAGGATAATGAAGGTAAAAAGGGGAGTTCAAATATAACTTTTCTTTGAAGCGGGGCAATGTTAACGGCAATGCAACTTAACATTTCCTAAGTGCAGATGTTAACCCATGTTAAGATGTAACTTTAGTAGTATCGTGATCTTGGGAAATAGTAGATCAGTCAAAGTCAAGGTGATCTCCTTATGGGCTCAGTAATGGCCGGTGGTATCAGGAGGTGACGCTTCTCAAACTCACGCAACCAGGAATCTTCCCCTTATTTGCAAAACAAATTGCACCCTCCCCTCACTTTTCCAATGGTTCACACAGCGACCAAGGTTGGGGGAAATGTTAGACTTCAGTTTGGAGTCCTGGTTCAGAGAGGAGCCACAGATAAGTTGGTTTGGGGAATTTGGACATACTCAGTTAATTTATCTTGGCCTCTGTTTCCTTATTGTTAAACAGGTAATATGTTGCATATGGGAAGTTTTTGGACTTTCACAGGCAAAGCAAGTGCTTAGTGCCTGGCCTGCATAACTTGGTCATGACCTGCTGGTCTTTAGTGTCATTCGTGTCAGGGGATACTTTCTTCTGTCGTTATTAGTTTATGCCTGGCCTTCTAGAAAGCCTGGTCGCAAAGTGAGGTCACTGGGGCGCTGTCCAGTGAAAAGCTCTGAAATGCTCTGGGCTAATCACTGGCCAGCACACGGAAGCTGACAGTGCCTGGGCGTGCACCTGAGCTAACTCGTGTATCCCACACGGTACGCTTGCTTTCTGAGTCTCTCTGTTCGTTCAGATTAGGAAACGGAGGCTTACATAATTATAAACGAAGTGGCGCGGCGAATCAGTGCTAGGTGGCAATTCACATCAGGTTCCTCCAGGCCCCAATTTATGAGCTCCCAGTTTTCATCCTCCTACCTTGAATCTTTCCCTCTTGTCTTCCAAGGATACACTTCCCTGATTCCGCATTTTGGAAGTGTGGTGAGCTGTCCTCTGAGATGACCTGGCTGGAGAGAGTGGAAGCCGGTAGGACGCTCAGGTGAGCGGGCGGACTTTGCCCTTCCTCCCTCGGTCCCGCCTCCTCCACCGCCGAGGTCCCCACCTCCGAGGTCCCCTGTCCCTCTGCTCTGGGCAGCTGAGGCCTGGGGTCCTGGGGAAAATGCAGGGTCCTTTCTGCCGGCCCTCCTCCGTGGGCCTCTCCCTTTCAGGGACGCTATCAGCCTTCCTTACTCCCCGGCCAGCTGGGACGGCCCCTTAGGCCTTCAGAGCCCCCGACGTTGCCCCAGCGACCCAGGCGGTCTCAAAGCTGCCCCGGGAAGCAGCAGTGCGGGTTCTGCCCCTGCTGCCCTCACTCCCGCGTCCTTCCAGCCCACTCTGGCGCTGCCCGCGTGGCCCTCGGGAGGAGCGATGCGTCCTGGCATCGCGAGTATAAATTTCTTCCTTGATGGCAGTCATTTCTGGTTCTGAATACCTTGCCCTATCCAATTAAAACAAGTCCTGGGTACCACCAAACGTCGTCTGTCAAACCCAACTCGTCCCGCTCTTTGAGAGGCCTTCGCCAGACTCCAAACGTGGGCGTCCTTCCCGCCATGTATGCGCGCTGGCTGGTCCCGGGGCTGAGTCGGGGCCATCTGACCTTGTGCATCTCGTCCCTGCTCGTCCCCTGCGAGCTCCCCCCGCCCCCACGGCGACGGCGTCTTAGCATTTGAAGACCCGGCTCTGAACACACTCTGAGCAGAGTGACCGTTTGATAAATACTTAGCAAATAGATGAAAGGAGATTCATGTGGCGGGGGGGAGGGTTTTCAGAAAGGCAGAAACCGGCCATTTTACCTCTGATCCATCTCTTACTACCCATTTGTGACAACAATTTAAATTATTACAAAGAGGTTAATTAACGGTTTGTTGGGCACTTGCAGATTCCAGGTCTTCGGATTTCCTTTACACAAAAGAAGAAAACCCGGGGCTTTCTTCCAGGTGTCGCCCCATCTGGCCCTCCAGGTGGAAATAAAGCCCATCGCGTTTCTGTTTGAAGGTTCATGCTGAGTACTTGAATTGCCTGGATGATTTTGAGCTGAAATTAGAATGAGAGTATACAGCATGAGCTTTTATTTCTTTCATGTGGACATCTGAAAAACTATTTTTTGCCACTCCAAACAATGCCCGGCAGCAGAATGAAATTTTAAGGTATCCCAAGAGCCATGTGTTTGCCCCACATCTTTCTTGACAAGAGAAGTAGTGACAAGAGCTATTAATCATTAAAGGAAAACCAAGCGTTCTTTTTGGATGGCCTAGTAAGTAGGCAATTCTTTTCAGTGTGTACTTTATATTATTATTAGTCTATCTTCACCCTATTATTTTTATAGCTGTGTTCAAGGCAAAATTCTCCCCATTTCTTGGTCTACTAGCTTGAAAAAAAAAACAGCTTAAACAGTTTTGAATGCCACATGCCAGCTTATTAACGTAGTAATGTATACCATTCATGATTTCATTTAAAATACTTGTTTTGTCACCACATTTATAGAAGCTTTCCAGTTAACAAAGTCTTTTTGCATCCATATCTGCTTTTATCCAGACAACAGTCATCTTGTAAGTAGACTGGTACTGTTTTCCCCGTGTTTTGTTTTTATGTTTTTCCTTGAAGGACACTTGAGTCCTGAGCTCAGACATGGGCTGTACAACTGGCAAATCGGAGATTGTGGGCTTTACTCCAGGCCTTTTACCATCAAACTTCATGTTCTTTCCTCGCTGTTAATCTATTATAAATTGTTCGTGTTTTGTCCCACACACATGGAATATTTGAATGGCCATTATGTGTTGTTTTTGGAAAAGTGGCGGCTAGGAAACAAACATTGTTGGTTTCTAATGATCTTGGGCTCTATGCTCTACTCATTTTTTAATTTTTTTCTTCCTTTATTTCAATATATTCAGTCCTGACTTGCTTATTAGCTTTATTCCTTACTTTTTTACCTCATCAAGGTAAAAAAATATGTAAGTATTGTAGGTTTAAGTATCCATTTCATTGAGCAAATTGGAATCAAGTGTCTCCCTCTCTGCCAGACCCTGAGTCCCACCCAGAGGGCATCTAACAACTCCAGTGTCCTTCCATAAGGGAGTCAAGATGTAAGGTGAGTGGATTGACTGATTTGTATTTGAAAACTGTGTTCCTAGATGAGTGGTTTCCTATCTTAAGGAATTAATTATTCCTTAGAGGGAAAGCTTCTTGAAGGTCAGCAAAGCCCATATGTCAAAGTATCAGAACGAAGAAAATAAAAGAACGTACTTAATACATCATCTGATCTGGGCATAGAAGTGCTGTTAAATGATATTTAGCCTAAATTTCCCTCCTACATATTTTAAGTTTGGCCTAAATGTTTCTCCATATGTAGTGAACTATAAGCTAACTTGATGTATAAACACATTGTAACAAGTAGTTAAGTTAACAAGTATAAACTCTTGTAACAAGTAGTTAAGTTTCAGCCAATCACAACCACTGGGTTTTGGCCAATCACAGGTGGCCAACTATTCAAATAAGGCAAATGTGGAGCTGTAAACAAAGCCAGTTTTTCTGTGCCTCACTTTCCTTTTCTGAGCTTCACTTTCTTCTTCTGCCCATAAATATTATGTGGCCATCTGTGGTATCAGTGTCCCTCTGTACCTATTCTGCTTTTGTGAACTGCTTGATTTGTGAATCATTCTTTGGCCAGTTTGACTCTGATACAATTTATCTAAAGTTTTTCTCTTAACAAAACAAACTGAACACTTTGCTGTGCCAGAAATGCAAGATTAAAATACAGTCCAGGATGGTTCTTGGGACCCCAAGTCAATTCTCTCTCCTGAACAGCAGGTGGATTTGATTTGATCATAAACATCTCAATTTGTTCCTTTAACATTTCTCTAGGTGTGTGGAACATGAGAATACACACACACTTTTTTTTCTCATTCCATCAGCTTTTTCACTGAGTCATCTAACCAGTTCTTGGCCACATGGTTTGTAAATCTTGGCTAACCAATAACTTTGGAATTTGATACTTACATTTCAGCCAAGAGTTCCATTTTAACATCTTATCACACTCATCTTAGGGTAGTTTATGAATATTCATAAAGTATCATAAGAATATCGCTTGGCCCAAATTTCCATTTCTATAAAGAAAAAGCAGAAGTTCTGCTCTGTGAATTAGTAACTACTATTATTATTGTTGTTATCATTACTAGTCTAGGAATTTTTAATGGTCCTAAAGGAAATCAAAGATATTTAACCCCCAAATATATACCTATGACATATTTGGAGTTGGCTGTTCAGAGGACCTATGCATAGAAGTAGCTTTCTTTCCTGGGAAAGGTTTGCTTCTGAAGAGAAAATGAAAGGAAATAAACAGCAGTTACAAACAGGCTTTTTCAGAAGCCCCTCCTTACCTGGATTAACCGAGTCTGGCACCTTTAATGTTCCGACAGAAACATATACCCCTGGCTACCATCAGTTACCTCTGAGGGCTATCTCTCTGTGAGGCTTTACCTGCGTGTTAAGGCCTTTCCTCTTCTTCCCCTCCCATAACCCATCCTGCCATGTTCCAAGTCCCACTTCTTTCTGTAACTTCAGAATAATATAGAATCCTGAATATAATCCTACCTAACAGTTTACATATTTTGTATGACACACTATGTGCATGTAATAAATGTGTATGCCATTATCTCCTGGTAGTTTTATAGACTCAAATTACCAAGACTTCCGGTTCAAGGGACCAGCTCTAACACACATTTTTGAGTAGAAGAGCACTAATTAAGACAATGGTTACAATAAAGAAACCAACATGAGAGGGTCAATAACACAAATTTTACTTGTACTTCTCTTCCTTCTCCTCAGGGTAATTAACCTGCCAACAAGTGTCTTTGTGTCTTTGAGTTTTCTGCTTCTCTAAGTTTTTCTAAATTTTTCTTGATTTATTAAGATAATATATGCTCATTGAAGAAACCTAAACATTATGTAATAAGAAAAATAAATAATGCAATAATTTTACCTTTTATGTTAATATTGATGCAAATTATTTCATATTTTTCTTTTACATAGTTCTGCCATTAAAGATTAGCTGCTTTAGTCTTATTAACTCATTTTTATTGAATAAGGAACTCAGGCCAAAGATCCAGAAATAAATAAACTCTTTCTAGACATTATGGCTAAGCATAGCTTGGCTTGGAAATCCCCATGGAAAAAACAAATATTTAAAGTGGTTTATTGTGAGCTGATATGAGTGACTGTGGCCCAGAGAACATAGTCTCAAGAGGTCCTGAGAAAACATGTCCGAGATGGCAGGGTTACAGTTTGGTTTTAAACATTCATGGAGACGGGAATTATAGGTAACATTCCTCCTAGAGGAGGAACATCTCAAGTAGAGGTTTATAAGACACACAAGGATTTAGCAATTCATTAGTCGGCAACTGGTTGAAATAGTTAAGTTTTGTCTAAAGATTTGGAGTCAGTAGAAAGGAACGCTTGAGTTAAAATAAGGAGGTCTTCTATCAGCCCTTGGGATACTACATCAGAGTCAGATTGGAAAGTAATGCACATTATCTCAGGTTAATTAAAAAAATGTGTTTTTTAATGAGACTTTATGGTTTGTAAGGCATGACTCACCAGGCCTCTTAGAAAGCAATTTGGGAAAGAGAAAAAAAAAGTCAGAGTTTAGCCCTCATAAGAAAGACATTACTCTAGACATTTGAAACCAAAACCATTAGTTGTTCTCTTGGGTCAAGTACAACTCCTATAAGCACAGCACCCTGTAAAGTCTCTGACCATCTTGCACCTTCTCTCCATAGACACAGTTTGTTTGTATCTGCATCTGAGCCCCTCCCTTCAGTATTTTTCTAACATAGATGCATTGTGAGCACCTCACAGGCCCAGCCCATGTGCTGCCTGTCTCTGTATTTCTAACTTCAGGCACAGTACCTGTACAGAACAGAATAGATAGATCTCATGAATTCTTGTGAAGCAGCACAGTAATGAGTACACTTTACAAGGAAAGCCAAGAAGAAATGCAAGTTAATATGTATTATATGCTGCCAAAGACTGCTTGTGCAGGTTGGACTCACGACGTGTGTGAGCCACGTAGATAGATGGTAGATGCTTCAGCAGCTTGACTGCAGCCCTGGGCAAGGAAACGTCTATTGCTCTCTGCCACCCCTCACACTTTACTCTGCCTTCAGAGCACTGTGGCTGGCCCTGGCACTATGTTCCTGTGGTACCAGGACAAAATGGAATGTATTTGCTAAAGTGGAACCCCTTGACGAATAGTTTGTGGATGTTGAAGCTGTGGACAGTGATAGATGGCTTTAAGGGGAGAATACTTTTGCTCTATCCCAGTATCTAAGGAAATCATTTTAACCGATGATCACTCTCATTTGGACTGATTTTAAAAGGTAAATTTATAAGATGTGACAAAATAAGATACAGTGTATCATGAGAACACCTTTTGAACTACTGAGTTTTCCTAACACCATATGATGTACAAGTTCCAAACATATGTATTCACCAGCGGACTGGGAAACTGTTTGTGAGGAACACAATAGATGCAGCTTCTTTCACTGGAGGGAGAAACACTAGGTTGGTGGACAGAACAGTCTCAAAAAGCAATTTCAGTTCTATATTCCCCGAGTTCGATGAATGTTATTCATGTTATAGAATATGCTTCTCCTTTTTTAATTATAAAAGCATAAATAATATTAAATAACATTACTGAATAAAAACGCACCCCAAACCTCCTCCTCTAGTTAAAACTATTCCGATTATCCACTGTGTATTGCACTGTTTTTTATAAATATTTATTCAACGCAACTCTGTGCTATCTTTACCATAGCAGACACTGTGGCTGTCCTGCCCCACATGCTGGCGTCCTCCTCCGAGTTTACCTGCAGGTCAGGCGGGTGGTGCACTGTCCCCCGACAGCTCCCTTCCCATCTCCTGTGTCTCTTTCCCAATTCTTGGGGCTTTCTCTCACGCTGCAAGGGTTTGTTCAGCCTGCAAGCAGGGTGGTCCAGATGGATAAGGACAGCCTTCAAAGAATGAAATATGGGAAGTAATGAGTTCATACTCCAGCTTCCTTGAGGAATGTTCTAGATGGTCCCTCCAATGGTCCTGTGCAATTGAATCCCAGTTGCACACAATGTTGTCCTGCTGATTATTATACCTATATGGCTTTCCTTCTTCCCATGATACACCTCCCTGTTTCCTGTCTTGTACATTTTTATAGAATCACCTCCAAAAATCACCTCCCAAATTAACCTCTCACACTTTAGATCTTGTTTCAGGGTCTACGTTTAGGTGTGATCTGGACTAAGACAGCTGTTCCTACAGGTGAAGAGCCAGGCTCTGAAGTGAGTCCCACTGTTGAGAGGGGTTTATAGAAGGTCACAGGACACATGGAGCAGGTGGGAATCAGCTCTGCTCCTGATGCTGAGGGAAGACTCACAGAAGGGCCTCGTTAGCAGGGACTCGAAGAATAAGCAGGTATTTATTGGTAAGACTCATGACGGCTCTGTTACTGGCACAGAAAATGTCAGGTGCTTAGAGAAGGGGGTTGGAAGCCACCACAGCACATTGAGGACTGAGTCCAAGAGTACTGCACAGTGGATTTAGGAAGCAGCAGGAGAACAGGAGGAGATGAAATTGCAAAGCTTGCTGGGAGCATAATCCAGAAAGCCAGGATCTAGGCTGAGGAATTTGGCTGCTATAGTGTAAATGGGGGTGGAGGGAGAAACTATTGAAAATTAATAATAAGGATAATAAATGAGAATGAACTAATCAAATGCCATTTTATTTATTTTATTCCATTTTACTTCATTTAGTTTTCCATTACTTTATTGAGACAGACTCTTGCGCTGTCACCCAGGTTGGAGTGGACAGGTGCAAACCTAACTCACTGCAGCCTTGAACTCCGAAGTTCCAGCAACCCTCCTGCCTCAGCCTCCAGAGTAACTGGTACCACAGGGGTGCATCACCATGGCCAGCTCTTTCTAAACTTTTTGTAGAGATGGTCTCTCTCTATGGCCCGGGCTGCTGTTGAACTCCTGGCCTTGAGTGATCTTTCTTCCTCATCCTTCACCCCTCTTTACACTCCTCCCTTGCCCTACCAGTGTGTTGGAATTACAGGAATGAGCCATCGCACCCATTCTCAAATGCCATTACTCAAGGAGAGAACTTTGTCTGCAACATGAAAAAATAAGAACTGCAGGCAGGAATATGAGAGGATAACACATCACAATTACACCCCTGAGAAGTTACTATTGTCTTGTCCTGGTTAGTGCAGGTAGAGGCACAGAAGAAAGAAGGATTGTGACGAAAGGACGGGAGATACAATCTGCAGCGTGGAGTGAAGGGTGTGAATATTCGCACGTGTGTTCATGCTGACGCCTTGACAGGAGGAGTTAGGGTTGACGTCTTGACTTAGCTCTCGGGAGACGGGACCTACTGGAATGTGTGGAGAAGGCAGATGTAGAAGGTGAGCTCGCTCTGCCACCTGCTAGCGCTGAGGTGCTCACGTCCAGAAGACAGCTGGGACCATGTCTGCTGCCCAGGGCAAAGCCTGACCGAAGCAAAGAGAGTTTTTTATTCTCTGTGCAAAGAAAGCATCTAGAAGAATGGAAAGAAAGAAAAATGCTGACAGCCATAAAGAACATTAATTAAAACCAATTGAGATGTTATGTTAATAACTGCAGGATGTTTTAATTACATAACTATTAGCGAATCCTTAGGAAATGGACATCAGGGTTGTTGTCAAATATTTCAATACAAAAAACACAACAATTAATATTCTCGAATGTGTCTTTTCTAACTTGCAAAATAAGGTGCATGAGATAATGTTGTAAAATAGAGTTATACAAGTTCAATTCTTAAATATAGAATGGTCTCAGCTAGGATTCTCCAGAGGGAAAGAGTAAGAAAGAAAAAGAGAGAGACAGATTTTAAGGAGTCGGCTCACAGGTTTTGGCAATCTAAGATCTGGCAAGTCTGAGACTTGTAGGGCAGCCGGGGTTTGGTGCTGCAGTCTGCTGAGCTTCTGCGCCAGGAATCCTCAGTTTCACTTTTAAGATCTTCAACTATTTGGACGAAGTCCACCCACATGATTGAGGATAATCTCATTACTTAAATTCAACTGGTTGTAGATGTTAACCACATCAGTAAAATGCCTTTGCAGCAGCTCTTGGGTTGTTGAATGATTAAACCACTGGTTACGGTCCCCCGGCCAAAGCCAGGTCTCTCGAGATTTTCTCAACTCCTGGAGTTGTTTTACACATTGAACTTCATCTTGCCATAGTAAGGATCAAAGAGATTTGTGCATCTCTCTGATTTAGTCCCATAAGTACCTTGAATGCTTATTGAATACAGTGCCTAAAACTTAGTCACGATTTCCTCCTTTTTATAATGACGAGCACAGATGACTAGAATAACTATTGGACTGAATTTTAAAATTCATTAATCTCCAGGATAGTATTTACCCCCCACATTAAGAGGTAAAAATTATAGTAAGAAAAATACAAATGTTACTTTCTTGGCATTATTATTACTAATATTGCTTAATATTTTGATGCACTAATCGTCTGTTTTCTTTTCTGAATGTATTTATCTTCATTCATTCTTTATGTGGTTTTGTTTCTAGTGCTTATCTTAAACATTGTTACTGTTATTAAATTTTAAGTCTTTTACATTCTGTGAAGGCAAAAACTGGAAACCTAATTAACACATGTATATGTAAAAATTAAAAATAAATAAACAAATAATTAAAAAACTGAGAAAATCTGAATGAAGTCAATGGATTATATCACAAAAAAAAAATTACAAATGCTAGCAAGTAAAGAAAAAAAGGAGAATGAAAGATGAAACTATCCCAGTTTTTCTGTTGCACACATTATATGGGCAATTTACTCACTGAGCAAGCAAGTCCTCAGGGGTTGATAACGGGCTTTCCCAGAAGAGGTAACTCAGGCTTAGGAAAAAAAAATGATCGTTGGATGTGGTATGAAGGTCATGGGTTTAGGGAAGCATTCTGGGAAGTATGTCTTTTCATACTATGTGATTTTGAACAAAGTCAAAGTGTGAACTGTTCCTGTAAGAGTGCCTGACTTCCAGGATGTACTAAAATGTTACTCTCATTTCCTCCTATTGGGAGAAAGAAGATAAACGCCTGCCCTGCCGCCATCAAGGTGTTTATAAAACAGCAAAATCCTTAAGTGCCTACAGTTCTGTAGCTACAATCCAGTCTTTTTTTTTTTGTAACAATTTTTTATTAAATCACAACTGTGTACATTAATGAATTTAGAGGGTACAATGTGCTGATTTTACCTTCAGCTTGGAGTGCTTACATCAAACTGGTTAACAGAGCCTTCACCACACTTACTTAATTGTTGTGTTAAGACATTTATACTCTTTTAACGGTCACATGTAGCATAATAGTCATCACTGATTCAATATGCTTGAATAATAAATAAAGTTAAGGATCATTTGAAAGTAATATAGTTAGTTACAATGAAGTAAGCTACCATTCCTCTCAAAAGTTCTGTTTTCCTTAAAAGTCTTTAAGCGGTTATGATCTTCAGTAAGTTAAAAAAGACAATTTGTTTCTAAATCTTTCCCTTTGGTTTGGATTAGGGAAAGGCACATGATTCAATGTCACCCTAAATCACGTTGACATTATATTAAAAACAGATTTTCTAAATGGATTTTCTTTTTTAGCTAAAATTTTACTTGGATGAAGATTATCAATATTACCTTGAACTTCCCAGTGCCAGGAAAAGAGGCAAAGAGAATATTTTATTTCTCTCTTTTCACTTTAGGACTATTGCCCAATCCACACTTTAAAAGTCAAGCCTTTCTTGGTAGAGTTTTATTTACTACTGTGTCAGAAAAAATAAATATTTCATCTCCTCCTGAATCTGAGGGAGGTGACACCTCTTTTCTTTGTTTGTTGTTTGTAGAGACAGAGTCTCACTTTATCGCCTTCAGTAGAGTGCTGTGGCATCACACCGCTCACAGCAACCTCCAACTCCTGGGTTTAGGTGATTCTCTTGCCTCAGCCTCCCAAGTAGCTGGGACTACAAGCACCCACCACAATGCCCAGCTATTTTTTTGTTGCCGTTTGGCTGGGGTCAGGTTTGAACCTGTCACCCTTGGTATATGGGGCTGGCACCCTACCCACTGAACCACAGGCGACTCCCAGAGGTGACACCTCTTACCCAGAAGCAGACCTTACTCAGACAATGACTAACATGCACGGGGCACATTCTACGTACACTGGGTGTCTTTCCCTTCACTTTCATGAATATGTTGGCAGGTAGAAATTACCATTATGCCCAACTCACAGATGAAAAAAGCAAGGCCAGATAGCCAAGTTAACCAGCCCTTGGCTTCTGAAAGCTGGAGCCAGGATAGGGACCACCCTGTGTGGTTGCAGAGTTTAGGGTAAAGCATCCTGTCCTGGGTGAAGCGAGGGGCCAGACGTTTGCCTCGGTGGGGACAAACTGAGGGGGCCAAAGATACAGAGGCTGCTAAGGCTTGCTTCTCATCTCCATAGCCCTCAGCAAAGCATTATTTTTGCTTCAATTTCAAAAATATTTCAACATTTCAACATAGTGCTAGGGGAGAGGGTTTCCCACCATAGCGAACGTTCCAGAGTAGCGCACGGGGCAGCCATTTGCAAGGTTAGTTCTGCGACATCCTGTCAAGGAGCTGGGAAGGTTGGGTGCCTGAACTAGTAGGACGCCACAGGGCACATCATGTGAAACGGTACTTCAGCACCATGTCGGAGGGGCACTTTAAAATAATCAACACAAATCATCAATATGGGAGAAATAAAATATGAAACACTTAGCACTAAGCGTGGGGTTGGAGGGCTGAGCCGGGAAGGCAGAGCACCACGCTGCTCAGCCCCAGCTGTGATCTGGGGGCACAAATAAACTGTAGCAAAAAGGTACACTCACAACTGTGGAACCCACAAATAAAAGCACTAGAATTTTCCCCAACACATCAGTGACTTGGTCATATTGGAAAATCTTTTTTATAAAGAACCAGTGGCGAGGGCAGACATGGTGGCTCACACCTGTAATCCTAGCACTTTGGGAGGCCAAGACAGGTGTATCACTTGAGCTTAGGAGTTCCTAACCAGCCTAAGCAAGAGCAAGACCACATCTGTACTAAAAATAAAAAAGTAGCCTGGTGTAGTGGTGCATGCCTGCAGTCCCAACTCTCAAGAGGCTGAGGTAAGAGTGTTGCTCAAAGTCCAAGAGTTTGGGGTTGCTGTAGCACTCTAGCCAGCGCGACACAATGAGACTATCTCAAAAAGAAAAAAAAAATTTAAAAAGAACCAGTGGCAAGATCATTTTCATCCTTTTGTTGAATTATTAGTTTTAAAGGAAGCCATTTTGGGACATCTCATAATCTCAGATATTTGATTTCTTGATTTAGAGCAGCAGTCCTCAACCTATAGGAATTGTATTAAGGGGCAGCGGCATTAGGGAGGTTGAGACCACTGATTTAGAGGATGCATTGTCAGGAATTCGGCACTCATCTCTCATGGCACCTGTACTGTTCCCCTGTCTCTGAGCTGCTGGGTCAATTACCTGGCTCTGGCACTACTTGAACTCCCACAGATGGCTTACAGCACAGGAATCAACACTCTCAGATATAAAGGTAGATGTATAAGATAGAAGCACAGTTGGTTCCCTCTGATGCCTCCAGGTCTTACCTCTTGTCCTGGGGTGCTGAGGGTCAGTGGCAGCCTCAGAGTCTCCACGGAATAGCTTGTTGGCCCCAAGGAGAGCAGAGCAAGGTCCTTAGGCCTAAGCCAGTGTCTGTGCACAGAGGGTCTGTTGCCTGAAGAACTGAACTTCCAGGCTGGAGAGAAAACCTTGACCTGTGGGCTCACATGACTTCTGGGTGAGGTGTTCATCCTCTCAGCTGCCAAGTAAGGAACTCTGTCAGGCTCAGACTTCCCATGCTCCCAGAGCACTGACATTACAAGGCACACAAGATTAAAGAGTGGAGAGTGTGTGTGTGTGTAATGCCCACTTAGTCTTTAGGGGGAGCAGCGTAGGAGCAGAACCCAAAGGTTTGCCACACCTGGTGAGGTTTAGGCACGGCCGGTGTGGCTGTACCAGAACTTCCAATGGACATCAACCTTGACTCAAATCCAAAGTGGTGCCTCCCCCATGTGACTAGACACACCATTTCATCCCCCACCTCCCCAAGGGAGAAGAGGGGGTGGTTCTGCTGACACTTTCCTTCTCTTGCTGTAAACAAGACTGAGATAGTCCAAGGGCAAGGCAAGAGTGGGAACAATTTGGGAAAATCATCTCCCGTCATCCAGCCAATGCATGTTTGTTAAGTCACTTTCACCTGCAGATGCCCCTCAGGGCTGTTAGACTGTCAGTGGGCAGAGCAGGCAAAGCCCCTGGCCCTTCTCGAGCCCACAGAGGGAGACAAATGTGATCGGTAAACATAACGGGATGTACTTGGTCTATGGTGTGGAGAGGGGATAAAGGCTATGGAAACCAGGAAAAGTAGATGGCCGGAGGCCAGGAGGACCTTCAGGGCAGGGAAAGCAGAAGGGAGCAAGTGAAGGCTCCAACTAGGTGTGGGACCAGCCACAGAGACAGCAGGAAAAGGGCATTTCCAGGAGAGGGAGACGACACCCCAGCGTGCTCAGGAGCATTCCACACAGTGAGGAGGCTCTGCTGAGATCTGGGGGCGAAAGCGTTGCAGGTAAGCTCCGAGGGGATACAAAGCGCCCCTCCTGGAAGGCCGCCATGAGCACCTTGGCTTATATTCTGGGGAAGCAAGGAGCTGGAGTTTGCTGGAGTTTCCAGCACCTCTGTGAGGCTCTGGCTGCTAGTGTGGGTAGGTTCAGCTGCATGCAGAAGGGGGTGCACATGGGAGGTGGGCGTTTGGATGTACAAGTGGATTCTAAGAGGGCTGACCCAGAGATGAAAGTTTGGAAATCCTCTCCACAGGAATTGTAATTCAAACCAGGAGACTAGGAGAGGTCACCCAAGGAGCATTAGAGATAAAAATAAGAAGGTCCGTACAGGCCACTCCCTGGGGCTGCGATGGAAAGTGTGTCAGAGGTGCCTGCTACTGCTGACACGTGGATTATGACACACAGGGGTCGTGACTGCAAGGCACGCACTTCCACACCTCCCCCGACTCCTAGAAGCTACCTTGATGCTGGTGACCCGAGCTCAGTGGCGTGAGGAAGTGGCATGGGACAGGCTGACCACAGAGGAGTCTCGGTCTGGGTTCAGGTCAGCTGTTCATAGAAGAGAAGGCAGAAGGCGTCATTCTTCATGTTCCCGAAATGGCCCCAACACAACCCTGCCTGGCTTCATCTCCCAGTGGTAAGTGCCCACTCCCTCGGTGGCCGACGAAGTCTCATTCCTACCTTTTGGCAACTTTGCCAGGAATTTGAGGGGAAGACCTTATTAATTACTTGGGTCATATGGTCCACAGCTTATTTTGCCAAAACCCTAAGTTCCTTAGCAAGAAGGAGGCATTGATCAGATCGGGCCTCGAAGGACATCTGAAGATGGGATTCAGAAACCAGGAAATCCGATTTTCACACTGGGAAGGGATGGGCCACGCTTATGCATTTGCTATTGCCCTATACTTCATTCAAATTCACTGAGATGTGTATTTGAAAGAAACAAAAACTACTTTAATCTGCTAATGTTCAGAGGGGAAAAACGTGGATGGAGAAGGGCAAATACTTGAGAATAGTGTCTGTTTAGCCCCTTTGTTGGGGAATGAAGGGGAGAAAGGACAGGCTTACTGCCCCTCATTAGAGGGGACGCAGAAACGGAGCGGCATCAGTGTCTGATGACAGGAGGGTAGCACAGTGTGGCTGCCTCTGATCTGCTGAAGGACAAACCCTGCACACTGCACTTCCACACTGTTACATTGTTACCCAAACCAGAAAACTCAACTAGGGAACACTATTTCTAAAGGGGACAGCTAGGAATGTTACCAAGGGATTCCTACTTAGATATTCCATAAGCAAAATTAGCTCCTTACAGGGCTCATGTTACCACTGGGATTTTGCAGTACAGGTTTGAAAACTTTGAGTGTCCTCCCAAAGTACCCCTGATGACTCCCACTTATTCTTTTGGTTCTGTTTTTTCCTTTTTCTTCTTTCCATCGACCCTTACGTCTTATTTATCATCATTTATAGGGTCATAACTAAGAATTATGTGCTGCCCCCGCCCCCCCCCCGAATTGAGCTTTTCCTTCTAACTGGTCAGAGTAGGGAGCTCTCACGTATTCTATGCCTCTCACTCTTTCTCTACTCCCCCAGCCCAGCAAGCGGCCTCTCCTGCATCCTCCCAGACCCCCCTCCACCCGGGCGCAGCGTGGCTCATTCCGCTGCACCACCTCCAGCACACGCTCCTGCTGGGCACCAAGCAGGCCGAATCGAAGTGATGCCTCCAGCTGTGCAGGCTGTGTGCATCCAGGAGGCAGACAATGGCCAACACCCACAAGCACCGTGTCACCTCCCTCTGAGTAAGGGGGAGGCAGGACCTGTGCTGATGACACAGAAGGGCAAATGGTCTGAGCCACACCGGGGCCTGGAAGGGCAGCCAGGGGAGGCCATGCTATGAGGCCCAGATCTCAGGGAGTTAGTCCAGCACATCCTGGGAAAGGGAGGGGAGAGCAGAGCAAAGCCCCAGCCCAGAGGGTCTAGGCACGACAAGGAGGCTGCGGAAGGGGCCTCACCAGACAGCAGTATGGAGAATGCAGCATGAGTGGAGAGACCCAGAGGTCTGTCCTTATCCTGGAAATAACAGTGTCTGCCAAGCCGCCAGGGGGGAGGGGGTAAGAGGCTCAGCAGAGAAGGAGGGGGGAGACGGGAACAGCAGGCGTGGGCATCTCCTCGGAGGCATTCCGCTATGGAAGGAAGCTAAGTAAAGGGTCAAGTTAATCCTTTCTTCAGGATCCTAGGACTCCAGGGGGATGTCATTAATTAAAACCAGCCCAGAGGAGTAAACATCCCAATTTACTGATAGAGAGCTTAGAAAGCATGCCCTCTGCAGTGGACTGACCAGCAGAGACGTCAGGACCCAGTGAACTCAAATCCTTAGAACTTACCTGCCTATAATATTAAAAGGACTACCATTTGAAAGGGAATTTGATTTTTTCCAGTGTTAATTAATGGAGTCTTTGGAAAGCAATCTCCACTGATTCCTGCTCTGGGAGGGGATGCCTGTCCCCGTCACCATTTACGTATTTAAGAGATGTCTGCACAGTGTCAAGGGGTAAGTCAGTGATTCCACAGGTCCCCTCCAACTTTGATTTCCCTATTTTTTTTTTTTTTTGAGACAGTCTCACTCTGTCGCCCTGGGGAGAGTGCCATGGTGTCATAGCTCACAGCAACCTCAAACTCCCCGGCTCAAGCAATTCATTTTCCTCAGCCTTCTGAGTAGCTGGAACTATAGGCACCCACCACCATGCCAGGATAGTTTTTCTATTTTCAGCACAGACAGGTCATGCTCTTGGTTAGGCTCATCAGGAACTCCTGAGCTAAAGTAATTCTCCCACCTTGGCCTCTCAAAGTGCTAGGAATACAGGCGTGAGCCACCACACTTGGCCCAACTTTTCTAAAGAGGATGGATGCTTTGGAAAACATGTTGTCTATGTAAATACATCCTACTCCACAGTGAAGGATCAGGGTCCACTACCTTCTCCCAGGGGCTCTGACGGCCCGCACGGGTTCCAGTCTGGTTCTAGTTGCTGATTGTTCAAACTTCATCAAATAACTCCTCCAGGACCTCAACAGATGGGATGTATTAAAATACATACAATGGTAAATTAAGTAAAATAATTTACATAAAATTAATTATCTGGGCTATACTTGTGTATTAATCTAGCCATAAGATAGAATAGGAGATAATGTTGAAAAGATCAAAAGTAAAACTTGTCTCTTCTCTGACCCAGAAGGAGTCACAGCTGTCCATAGATCTCTATGCAGAGTCATGACATCAAGGACACGGTTTAGAGTGAATCCAATCCCTAAATAGGATCAAGAAGATGGCCTTGAACAGGGACAAGTGTCAAATGCACAAGCATCACATAGCATCAATAGAAGAGGACTACAAGGCAAATTCCTTGTCGGCCGCTCCCTGTTGGAGCAGAGGCATGATCACGTGGGTATGAATGAAAAATGTACAGGGTCTGCCAAGGTGTGTGCTGTTCTCAGAATACGGACTATTATCATGGTGCTTCAGGAACAAGGAGAGAGCCAGCACCTGACCACGCCAGGGCCAGGTCGGGGAAGGATTTGGAAAGGACAGGACAATTGAAAGATGGGCAGCATTTCTCCAGCTGAGGGAAGAAAGAAAAGTCGGCAGGCAGCGGCAAAGACCACCGCGGGCTGTTGGCTGGGTTCAACCTTAGGATTCGTTTTTGGGAAGAGATGACAGATTTGACTGGAAAAAAGCAATTAAGACCAGGTCTGGAAGAGCTAAGATATTTAGACTTTCTCCTTTTTCCTGGAGTCATCAAAGGATAATCACATTTTCATGTTAGATAGATAATCCAGATGGTGTGACTCACACACACTTGGCCCCCATTTCTCCCTTGGAGCCACTTGGACACACTGTACAGTCATTTCTCATCTATACCCTGCAACTGTCCCCTGCCTGGTGGCCCTGCTCTTTCCAGCTTCCATATTCTCAACACAACAGCGAGCCAGATCAGCTAAAACATAAAGCAGGACTGCTCCACCCTGTCACACATCCATCTCACTTAGAGAAAAATTTCTAGTAACTATAATGGCTAATCCTGGAAGAGCGTTCCTGAGCTCTGAGCTCACCAGTTCTCTGCTCTAACACCTTTTGTGGCTCCCTATTGCTCAGCTAATGAACAAGAGGCTCATGAATGAAATGACACAGTTAATTATTTTTATATCTATCCAAAATGTCTTAGAATTGGCCAATAATTTCCAAAACAAGGAATTATACCTCTAAAAAAATAACAAAAGGTAAGTTGTTTTTAAAAACTATACCAGACAAAGCAAATTATCTCAATTTTATTGTCATTTTAATAAGAAAAATTAAACAGTAACAATTAGTGCCAAAAACAAAACTAAGGGAGCTTAATAAAATATAGCACACAATTTCTAGTAATAATTTACTAGATGACATCATAGATTGATATTCCTATTCTCAACAGGAATAAAAAAGAGAAAAATATCTACAACTTTCTAAAAAAAATCTTTTTCTAAGGGCTATAAAAATTTTAATAGGTGAACAAATAAAAATAATAAGAATTGATAGTTTAACAAATAAAAATTATTCCTAAATCAATTTGTATATTGAGGATTCTTTGTTTTGTTTATACCAAAATCTCAACATGATTCTTTTGTGCTGATACTTACTTTCCTGTGGAATCAAATGCCTAAGGGAAGAACAAAGAAACATCTGAGAAAGAAGCATTTTTATGAAGAAAACTCTATATTTAGTCTTTATAAATGATTAAGTCTAAAACATGTTAAACAATATTGTGCTAGACTAAAAAAGTAAACTTACCAATGGAACAGACTAACACTCTAACACAGTCTACTGTGAGATTATTTATAAACAAGGTATAAGCCAATACATTTTGCTTGAAATTTGAAAGTCTTTCTTATATGCACACATAAATATATATGTTTTTAGGTGTATGTATTTGGATATTCATCAACCCATCTAATATTATAAAACATCTATGTAAACTTTTTGCACATTTATTTCTTTCTAACTTTATACCAAAAGTAGAAACATGAATGACATTGTTAGATTCATCAAATAAAGTTAAATTTTATACATCAAAAACAACTTAAAATAATATTAGGAATATTTAAGATAAATCTTTCTTTATGATATAGAGTTCTTACCCATTATACATTGAGAGGAAATTGGGCAAATATGTTTGGTGAAAAGGCACATTCCCAAACAGTATTCCCTATGATCTCATTTGTAGATGTCATTTGTGATCATGTGGAAAATAAATATTAAATATTTATACAATAGTACATATATCATTATACAATATACATAAGTAAGCATATGAAAATAGCAAATAAACCTTAATGGTCTTGTTTCTGAGTGGTGGAATTATATGTGATTCTTAGATTTCTATATGAAATGGCATCACTTTAGTAGCAAGAAAAGATGATAAGGATTACCAAACAAGATAAATATATTTTGTGGTGAAAATGTTTAGTTTTCGTTCTTCATTGATGTGTTTACTCAAGATGTCATATCTTACCTTCTTTCTGGCTCATCTCTGCTTCCAGGGCATCATTTTGCAGAAATCTCTGTGGTGACCCTTTCCACCAACTTGGATAATATTTTATGCTCACTGCTGAGAAAAATCAATATACATAAACAAGTTCAGGCAATTAAGTTCATCCTCGAAAAAGTGTACCAACACCAGGACTTAGTCCACCCTTCAAAGCACTTTTTCTAGCATGAGTTCACAAACTTAATTGTCACAACTCATACAATGACAGCTCTGATGGCCATCCCACAGAAGACTTCCAATACACATAGTGATAGTGAAAATTAAAAAGTCCCTCATTCCTAGGAAAAGACAGGTTGTTTTACAGGCACACTGTTACCTGAACTTGTTCTAATCTTGTCTCATCCATCAGTGACAGCATAGCTTAACTCATTATTTAATGACCTCACAGAAAGTCAGGCAGTGGGTGACGCTGTGCTTTGAGTGAGCAGCAGCCTCACTGCAGTGAACATATTTCCAAACTTAACCAGTTAATCATGGTTGCGCCCAATAATCATGCTTCTAAGGGCTGCCAGCAGCCCAATCCATCACTGTAACCAGTACCCCCAACCAACCCAGAACCACAACACTTTGTCTCAGACGAGCACTCCACTTTCTTTGCTCAGTGAGACCATCCGTGAGTAAGCAATTTTTTTTTCTGTTATGAAGCTGTGTTCTTCCTTGGACAACAGGTAGTGTGCAGCAAGGATGGACTATGTATCCTTTTGACATCACAAATGAAGGTCCACGCAGGGAATGCAGAGCCTCTTCTTACCTCTTCCTCTGTGTTAAGCCCTTTGCTGTCCTTTGTCTGGCTGCCGTCCACTCCCAAGTCAAACTGCTAAAAGGGTCATTAACTGGAAGGATTACTTCCAGTACTTGAATGAGGAAATTCATGTTTTTAACTATAGTTTTTCACTTCTACCTCATTCAGCAGCACACTCCTCTCTTCCTGGTTATATGGCTATGAGCCAAAGGACTCAGAACCCTTTCTAGGATCCATTTCTCTCTCTCTCCCACATCCCTCCAATTAGACCTAGGGATTATTTCATTATTCCCAGAGAAATTAAATTAAATCAAGAGCATTAGTAAGCCCTTTGTCCCTACCTAATTTTCACCAAAACTTTGGCAGAAATACAATAAAGTTGAAGAGCTGTCAAGGCAGTAATTTAACAAGTTTCCTATTTTCCCATGTTGCTGTTTGGAAATCACATGGAAGTTGGGGCAATGTTGGCAGCGATTGGAGGGCAGGTTAGTGCGCTGACATATCTCTAGAATGATATCATTTAATGCTTCTCAAAATGTCTCATTTCCCCCTAAGATAAACCGGCACTACACTGCCCACTCAAGTCAGGAAGGGATTAGGAAGAACAAAGGGGCAGAAAATAAGCAACAGACTTACTGAATTGGCTGCAGTAGGTCAGAACATGCCTGGGAAACTGAAGGAACTTGCAGCCTTTTCTTTCTAGATCATATAAGGAGAAGTGGGGATGGGCTACACTGAATTGGGCCCACCCCATGTACTTGAATCCCAATTTACCCTTATGACTGACCCTTGGCAGGACATTGAGAATATATGAAGAGGAATAAACTAAGGCTCTGCCTTTAATGAACTCCTAGTGTCACACCAGATGTGCTAGGGCCCTTATGATCATCCCCAGTCTTCTGAAAGTGCAAAATAAGAAGTCATGATTTCTGAAGGGGTATAAAATAGTAGGTTGTTTAGATGAGCAACGTCTATAGCTTTGAACCACCACGTATAGAGTTTTAACAGAACAAGAAAAAATATGCAGGATAGATAAATGTTCGAGAGTGTTATGTGATTGCAGACTGGAGTGGGGTCCTTGTGGTTGGGTCTACCCAAATCTAAATCAAGAAAGACAGGAGATGACACTGTACAAGCAGGTTACAGACATATAATGACTGTTTTATATGAAAAATAAATAATTTTGACTTTATCTGTAGATAATGAGAAACCATTGAAGATAATCTGGCATGAGGTCTGTGATCACACTCAAGCTGCAGGCTGGAGAGGTTGGCAAGGACAGAGGCAGGGAGCTCAGACTGATTTTCCAGTAGTCCAGGGGGAACGTGAGCCATGAATGCTGAGGCATATATGACAGAGAGTTCAGAGATGGAATCAAAGGGAGCTAGTCCATTTGGGATTTAGAAGGAAGGAGCGCAGGGAGTGTTCACAGCATGAGGCCAGTTAAGTAATTTTAGATTCAAGGGAAGAGTCAGGATTTTAGTCTTCACAGCTGGATAAATAGTTATCAATTAATTAAGCAAGAGCAGCTCTAGTGAAAAGCCACTGGGTGAAAAACTGGATAGAGAACATCCTATTTTTATCCCATTTATCCAAAATAGTTGTTCTACAGCAGGGGTGGACTTTACAAATGTATTCACACTTCAGCATATATTAGTCTTTTTGCCCTGCTCAACTTTAGACTGAGATGATCATTTCTGTGCTGTGGACAGAAGAGATTCGGAGATTATGGTGTTAGTCATGGTTATTTTTCTTAAAAGTAGACTGAGGCTTCAAAGGACTGAATGCTTTGGCCAAAATCACATGTGTAAAGTGGATAAAACTCAACAGAGCCCAACTGCTTTGCTGTTAAAGCCCCTGGTCCATCATAATGATGGATGTCACATAGTGATGGACGGTTATATACGGTCCCTCTAACTGTTAGGAATTCATCTTTAATAGACAAATTTTTAGAGTGAGTACTCACTATTTTTTGTAAACTACATTAAAGAATAGTCATGCAATTGCAACACTCCAGAAATAGGAGATAAAAATCACTGCAATAAATCTTTGGTTCGCATTGATGTTTTGCTTTTGAATGTGTTGAATATTCATTATGATACAAACATGAAGGCTACTCTTTGATTAAAAATAAAAGAATGGGGCGGCTCCTGTGGCTCAGCAAGTAGGGCGCCGGCCCCATATACTGAAGGTGGTGGGTTCAAGCCCAGCCTCGGCCGAACTGCAAAACAAAAAAATAGCCGGGTGCTGTGGCAGGCGCCTGCAGTTCCAGCTACTAGGGAGACTGAGACAAGAGAATCGCTTGGGCCCAAGAACTGGAGGTTGCTGTGAGCAGTGTGACGCCACGGCACTCTACCCAGGGCGATAAAGTGAGACTCTGTCTCTACAAAAAAAATAAAAAATAAAAAGAATAAAAGAATGTCAGAATTAAATTTGGCCCCTAAGAAACCACATGATGAAAAATCTTGCTACCTTTCTTCTCTGCAACCAAGTTCTAGGTTCCTGTCTTGTGGAGAGGTTGGCTGTCTCACTCATGTTCCTCTCAGTTTCCTTTATCTTTAAATTTTTGGCACTCTCCAGTGCCAGGAAATATGACATTTTGGGGACATGGTTGCTCTCTCCACATCTGCAACTCAGATTGATGCTCAGGATCCAGTTCAGCATCTGGGCTCCATCTTCAGGAACTTTCACAGCACACCCCAGGTTTTCTTCTCAAATGACTTTGTTATCATCTCAAATGACAAAGTCCCAAGGCTTCTCAAGACCTTTATGGGGAATTTAAAAGTAATTGCTGTTAAAAGTCTCAGAAAATGCCAAAAAAAATCATTAACTCATTGCAGTGAGTTGCCAAAGAAATGTAATTGCTGGAGTCCCACAGATTTCAAAGGGTTTTCAGCTTATGACCGAAGGTACTAAGGGAAATATTGGATACGATTTTAGTGTGTGTTCTCTCCCCACCTACCCCATAGTTGTTATTGTTTTAATTACATTTACAGTTCTAGAACAGCTCTACCGGAAAATCTAAATTCTCAAGAAATTTAGAATTTGATCCAAAAAAAAGAGCCTTCCTAGAAATGTATGAAAAGATGTTCTATATACAATTAAGCATATTTTGTGTTTGCTTAAATGCACACATGTTTTGGAAGGGAAGGATTGAACAATGTTCTCACCTCACTGACTTTTAGATATTGGTGAAGTTACTAGACGCTTTGAACCTCACTTTCTTCACCTTGATAATTTAGGTAATAATTACTTGCCATAGGTACTATATGAGGTGCTTTGACAATTTCCAGGAAGTATCTGTTGAGAACAAAGTGTCATGCCAAAAGGAAACCCAAAAGCATGCACCGAAAAGCAAGCCCCATTCAAAGGCCCCTTCCTTATAGCAGCGCTGGGACGTGCAGTTTAGCATCCAGCTCTGAACTGACTCAGCGACAGGAAATCTGCCCACAAAGAGCACAGAGGATCTGCCGGGGTGTAATTGGACGGCCTGCATTCCAATTTCAGCCCCACCATTGTCAGCTCTGTGACCTTGGGCATGTTAAATTGCCTCTTTGGCTTCACCTTCCTTGTCTTGAAACCAAAATGTTAATACTAATTGGCTTAGAAAATGGTTGTACACATCAATAAAGAAACTCTACTTTAGCACTTGGCACCGTTCCTGGCACCTAGGAAGTGTGTAGTTATGAGCTATTAAGCAGACATTCATGGCCTTCTAGTGCAGTTATTTTGAGGGTCTCACATGGGTTCCCCCAAAGAATGGTCATATTAACCTGGTATAATATTTCCTATGAGGGAAAGACCACTTATTACAAGGATAGATTATCTTATCTAACTTACTGCCACTTCCAATGTCTTGGATATGTTTTATTGGGCCAGAATTGCAAAAATAAGTATAGCAATAACAACAGCAACAGCATAAATCACAAATTTGTGTGTGGATAGATCAAAGATAAAGGGAGAGAAAGAAAATGGGAACCAAGGAAACATTTATGTTGTATAAATATAACACCCAAATGCACACTTGTATAGACAAAAAAAAACTGCAAAAGAAAACAAGAACAGAATCACTAAATACATATCTGTATTCATGCGTCAGTGCATAATATCAGTATCAATTGTTTTAAACTGGTGGTATAGATTTAATGTAACAGAAATTTATGGAAAATGCAATATGAATGTGAGCAGACATACTGAAATAAATATGTTTATCAGATCATAAATACACAGTCTGGTTGAAGGATTATAACAATCATTATGTTCCTTTTTTTCAAATATTCAAGGAAATATTTACATCCATCTTATTTTTAGTTGCTGTTATGTATTAACATTAACTTAAGTTTTTTTTTTTTTTTTGGTATCTCTTCTATTCTTCTTATAAGTCTATTTTGTTTGACTTAATTTCTCACTCACATGAGCCAAAAATAAATATACTTAATCCATGTTATTTGCCTGAAAATTATTTAATCTCATAGATTTTCTTTTAGCCTGTACTTTAGTTGTGAAATAATAAGTTCATGTGAGTCTAATCTGGTTGGCTATATAGGCTTGAAAATATCTTTCTAGATTTAAAAAATTTAGTTTTACAATCTACCATGTAGTTTGCCCTCTTGAGTCTAACTTACAAAATATAAAAGGAATGTGTGGATTTCAGTATCTGGACAGGTACAGCTAAGAGACTTGTCTCTCTTTATTTCTTTTTCTTTTTCTTTTTTTAACAAGAGAACAGTTTATTAAGAATTAAACAATTAAACAAAGGTATGATGTGATACAGTACAAGCAAGACACTCAAGATAGGTATAATAGTACTACTCATAAAAACTTAAATTTCGCCTCAAAAAAAAATCACAAGACAAAAGAGAAAGCAATTTCACTGTTAAGATAAGATATTTCATGCAAAGTATTAACTCTGCCCACCCAAAGCCCAACCTCCCAACAAACAAAAAACTATCTGGGAATACTGCTATGCTAACATATTGACCACAGTATAACCAATCATAGGAAAACAGTAATTAAGCAATGAATTGAATTAAATAACAAAGTTTAAACTGTCTTAAACTCATAGAGCACAATGATTTTATAAAACAAGCAATTCCAGAAATCTTATAAACAATAAAAAAAGAAATATTTCAATATCATTCTACTTGATCTGGATATACCTGATATTGAAATTAGAGAAAATATATTGTTATAAAGAGAAATTACAAACATGCTTCACTCATAGATGAGGATGCAATATCCTAAACAACATATTGACAAGTTGAATTACAAAATTAATATTTAAGTAATATACTTTAGTCAAAATTGAATCCAATTTATATGAAAGTTAGACACTATTT
>CAUYON010057415.1:0-24459 GCA_963573935.1 Arctocebus calabarensis
AGCTGAGAGGGAGGAGGGATATACAGCACAGTGGGTGCAGCTGAGGGGGGGGGGATATACAGCACAGTAGGTGCAGCTGAGGGGGGGGAGGGATATACAGCACAGTGGGTGCAGCTGAGAGGGGGGATATACAGCACAGTAGGTGCAGCTGAGAGGGAGTGGGGGGATATACAGCACAGTGGGTGCAGAAATATTAAAGTGATAGGATCTCATACTTTGTGCTCAGAGCCTGGAAAATCAGCCCAAATCAAAATCCCCGTAACTGTCTCCCTTTGTCTAGACTGTGTTCCCTATTCTTAATAGTATTTCTGATCTACTAACAATTAATAATGAGTATTAGGTTCAAACTTATAAAATCATTATTAATAGCAACGCAGGCAAATCTAGGTATGACTCCTCCCTTCAGTCTTCCCACAGCACCCTTCATTCCCTTCATCTATTTTCATACACTTAAATTAATTTCTCAAATGGTTATTACTTTATTACTAAATATGTAATTTGGCAGACATAAATTATTTTCATAGAAACTATTGAAGCTAATCCATAGAATTTAAAGATAAGAGGAAGAATTTTTAATAGATATTCAAAGAGTGAAGTCAATTTTATGATTTAATTGGTATATTTTATTCTGAACATTAAAAAATGTCTCTATTTTCAAGTGTTGCGGTAAATTTCTATGAAACAACCTTTGAGATCAATCCCTCTGTGCCCAGGTAGATTCTGCCAGCGATCACGCTGCTGTAGCCAGGGTTGTACTGCTAGGGCCAGCTGTTCTCAAGACTTAATAAGAAATTCATCCAAAGTAGTTGGCTATGGATTCCAAAAATGACGACGACAACAACAACAACAAAAAAAATAGTAGAAATAATTTTGTTTGTCTCTGGAGTAAACTTTATGCAAGAACAAAAGAAAAGTCAGGTTCTTTTGATGTCTCTGTCTTCAGGAATCAGAATTTCAGAAGATTCCCTCTCGTTAGCTGCCATTATTCCATACTAGGTCATTCAAAGTGCCCTCTCTCCTTTTCTCTTTTAGACTGCTTCCAATTTGAAGAGCCAAAGTGCAAGGAAATCACATGGGAACCACCACTTTCAAAAATAAAAGGAAACAATTAATATAGATGTTATTATTCCAGAGTGTAAAGCGTAGAACTTTAGAGAATTGAATACTATGACTATTTGTCATACAGAGTATGATATAAGCAACATTCATTACAATGGGATCCGATCATACTTCATTCAATTTCTAAATGTGTTCACATTTTAAATATAACTTTATGTTGTATCTTTTATGTTTGCAAATATTGACCTATTTTCTTGATTATTCATTTTTACCTTGGTCATATATAAATTGTTGCACAAGAAATTATAGATATAGTGTATATACCTTAGCTTTAAGGTAAAGTTGCCATTAAGGTTATTAATTTTTCAACATCATCAGTAGGAAGAGAAACAATCTATATTATTGTCAAAACCTTTAATTCAAGAATAATGAGAGATATAAGAGTAATCTGAATGGAAAACTTGATAAACTAGAGCAAGTTAGCTACTGGTTTGGCAGTGGTATATGTTTGTTTTTTTCCTACAGTTCTGGTTAAAGTTTCTTTTGATTTGGAAGCAGATTAGAGATCTAATATTATGGAAAGTGTTTTTACTTTCATTACTTATAATAATGGCATACATTTTGAAAGGCTGCACATTTGAATGATCCCAGAGAAAATATTTAGATTATATATTACTTTTGTCCTGACCTGTTAGATAGCCAATATATTTTTCCCACTATCTCACATACTCAGAATAAAGTGCGTAATATATTAGTTTTCTTTGAATTTGTGATGCAAATTTTCTTGGAATTTCAAAACTTAACGCCCAGATTTATACATATTTTACAGTCTATTTAAAAATGGGATAGGCACATTTTAAAATAGAAAGTTACTTACTTTTCCCATTATGCTGAGCATGACCATTACATTGATTGCATAGGTTTATCAAATAGTAGAGTCACACAAAACTAAGCAAGAGGATGAAATTTCAGGGTTGGTAATCATTATAATGTTTCATGTTGAATTTTATAGTAGTATGAGCACTTATCTTACATACTCTTTCCTTGGTGAGTTATCAGCTAATGGTCATAATTTCAAGCAGTGTATTTGGTACACCACTGAATCTCAAAACTTAGGTGAACATGTAACAAATGGCTTGTTGATGTTGGTTTTCTGGTGCTGAATAACATTATCACTGTTCTCTTTAATTTTATTTTTATTTTTTTTTTGAGACAGAGCCTCAAGCTGTTGCCTTGGGTAGAGTGCAATAGCATCACAGCTCACAGCAACCTCCAACTCCTGGGCTCAAAAGATTCTCCTGCCTCCGCTTCCCAAGTAGCTGGGACTACAGGCGCATACAACAACGACCGGCTATTTTTTGGTTGCAGCCGTCATCGTTGTTTGGTGGGTCTGGGCTGGATTCGAACCTGCCTGCTCTGGTGTATGTGGCTGGCGCTTCAGCCACTTGAACCACAGGCGCAAGTCCACTGAAATCATATTTTAATGTGACATTGTATATGTACATATTTTAAGTACAAATAGAAGACTATGACAAGTGCTCTTGAGTTTCATCCTATTGAAATTGAAAAGGAGACAACTCAATAGTTTGAAGACATTCTTTAGCGATAAATTTCTCTTTTCAAATTTTTAAAAGGAAAATGCAGATAATATTATTAGAGGTTCTAATCACTTTAAATAAGAATTAGTTTGCACTTATGACCATTTATCAATAGAAGCACTGTTTTTCTTATTTTGAAAATTTAGCAAATCTCTTTAATAAAATATTAGTATAAATTAAGAATTAACTAATAATTCATTAATCAATAATTAGCTAATTATTCATTAATGGGTAGTAACATAAAATTATATAAATTTTTTAAATTTGAATGTCATAATAATATGAGGTACAAATTTTTCAGTTACATTGTTCTCCCCATCAAGGTATAGTTCCAGTTGTAGAAAAGCCCTTCACCCAAGGGGCTTGCCATACACCCTCACATTGTACACACTGGGTAAAATTCTGCCAATCGTCCTCTCCATGCCCCTCAGAGCTCTTTCTTCTCCCTTCCTCTTGCTAGACTATATTTGTGTTAAAATATTAAGAACAGAAACCTAAGATATATTATCCTATTTTTACACATATTTCATTTTTTAGGTAAAGACAGAAAATAATAATATTCTTAGATTTGATTTTATATTTTGAAGTTGACATAAAGGTCAACATATGGGTCAACATAAAGTTGTCTAGCTCTATCAATTTGGACTTACATTCATTAGTAAATTCATCTTATGAATTCAGGGGAGATATAATCTAATGTAATACAATTAATATGTTCTCGTTTGTGTTCCTCAAATACATTAGAATTACTCCTAGAATTTTTCACACATCAACTATGCATACGTACACAGTCACAAGTCTAAAATAATGTAGTATAGGATAAAGTTCTGGCAATTCAAAGACATTTAAATGAAGATATGTTAATGACTAGCTATATTATAATACCTTAGTACATGAGTTATTTGGTAATACATCTTTTTTCTTTGTGGTAACTAAGCTAATCTTTCTTGAACAACATTACATATTTAAGTTTGAGTGCTGGCAGAGATACTCAAGGTCATACAGAGAATATGACTTTAGGATTAGGCAGGAGATTAGTATCCAAATCACCAGCTTCCCAGTCTTTCCAATCTGACCTGCTGCCACATTCTGCCCAGAACGTGTATCTCTTCCACTGAGCTGCAACCCCTAACGGCTCACCCTGGCCTGCAGAACAAAGACCCTTCAACCTGGCATTGGAGCTCCACCCACCTAGTGCTGGCTCTTCTATCCCTATTTCATATCTTTCTAGGCATATAGATCTTTTTGCTCCTGTTTTAAATCTAAAGAAGCTTCCTTGATTTTCACCAGATATTTATGGCAGCCGAACCCCATCAACCACATCCTCTTTGTATTCCAGAGAATGACTCACAGTTGCTCCCTGCAGATCTTTTTTTATCATGCAAGATGCTGAATTTCCTTCCTTACTTATCATTCACCACCTGTATAAATCTTTTCTTGATCTTTTTAAACAAATAATTTTTTTTAATTCTGGGAGAAGATGACATTACTAATGCTCATTTAGAATATATTTAAAACTACCAGGAATTGTATATGCATATATGAAAATTTCAGCTAAAATACAGAGACCTAATAATGGGAAACATGGCTCCCACTTCAACAACTGTGGGGCTTTCCACTATCACTTAAGGCATAGTACTTTCACAGGAAAATGTCTGTCAATAACTTGGCCTAAAATTTTATTTTACAAATAATGAAATGGAGACCACAGATATTAAATGGCTGAGACAAAGACTCATCACTAGTATAAAAGGTATCTCCAAAGTTGTCATAAAGCCAGCATGAATAGAGAAAATGGGAAATTATAGCTAAATGTATCTTTATTTTACAAAATATGTATAAAATATTCTACACATTTTATAAAGAGGTGGCCAAGGCATGTTTCTTATATATGACATATAAAAAACAGAAAAAAAAATACAGTCTTATAAAAGGTCCAGATGGCGAACTGATCCAAGAAAAGGGCATAGAATTTACATAATTCTGATAATTTTTTTTAAGTAGATGGCTCTATAGAAAATTTTACAGGAGAATTTAAACACATTTTAAAAGTGTTAAATTGTACAATGTGGTATTTGAAACTCAATAAATGCATTTTACAAAGTTTTGGAAACCATAAGCAAACAGAGCAGTAGGAGAGGAAATTAGAAAATATACACACTGAAGTATAAAGAGAGGGGGAGAAAAAGAGATTTGGAGTATGGAAGAACACTCATATTTGTATTGGCAGAATTATAGAAGAAGAGAATAAAGACTATGGGAAAGAAATTATACTCAAAGAAATAATGATCAAGAATTTTCTAAAACAGATGAAAAAAGTCCACTCATATATTCAGGATGCTAAGCAAACCCAGGATGAATAGATATAAATATAACCATACCTAGTCCTATTATGGTAGAACTGATCAAAAGCAAAGAAAAGAGAGAATATTAAAAAATTTCCACAGGGAAAGCACACCTTTGCCTTTAAAATAATAATAATAAGACTTACATCTGGTATACAAAATAAACATAGAAGCTAGACTTCAATAGGATGGTCTTTTTAAAGTCTTGAGAGACATTCATACTCAAGCACAGAATATTATTAATAAGTGAAAGCAACATAAAGAAATTTGGGCAACCAAAATTAATCCAAATAATAACTAAGGCTTTTTAAAAAAAATAACAATACTACTTGTAGAGTTAAGAGAATATCATCTTAAAAGTGATACATACATAACTGATATATTAGAAATAAATAACATGATAGGTTGAAAGGGAATATGAGAATTATAAATTGTACTGGAATTCAATTGCACCTACTCCCATGTACTGTTTCAGAGAAAAATAGATTGACTTTATAACAACTTTTAGTGAAACACATGTGTTAAAAATATAAAAAGGGAGATAAAATAATAAATTTAAATATTTTAGTTCCAAGACAGTAAAACACAGAAAATGGCCTCTGAGAAACATAAGAAATACTCTCTGACACAGCGAAAAAAAGAAAAAACTATCAAAGCTATAGGAAGCAGGAAAGAAGATTGTTTTCCTCACTCACAAAATAATATGATAAATAGAAAATGCAAAATAAGCCAATTCCAGTAAGTCCAGCTTACCATTAGTTATCATGAATAAATGTAGATTTAACTAGCCGATTTAAAGAAGATGTTCAGATGAAAATTTTTGCATTTCCTGCTTTGTTAAAGGAAATAAATATAAAGGAAGATAAATTGAAAACAAAAGCAAAATAATTAAACAAAAGGAAAAAAATTAGCAAAACAGGTGTTATAGCTTTAATAATATCAGACCAGACTTTAAGGCAAAAATGTACTGGAGATAAACGATATTCTCAAGTTACTGATAAAAGAAATATTTCAACAAGGAGGTATAACTAAAGGAAAAATTATCATAAACACAAAGAAACTGAACAAATCTACAAGTTCACTAGAAACTAGTTTTCTCAGAAATGTATATATGAAACAAGCATACACACAAAATTCACTAACTTGGTAGAAAACAGGATTCCCCTTGGTCCTTAGCGGATGTGTTCCAAGATTCCCAATGGCCAGTGGACACCAGCAACCTCAGATAGAACAGGACACATATACTATATTTTTTCTATATAAGCATAACTATGATAGAGTTTAATTTATAAACTAGGCAAATAAGTGATTAACAATAACAAATTAAACCAATTACGACAATTCACTGTAATGGAAGTCATGTGAATGCACTCTCTTTCTCAAAATATCTCATTGTAGATAACATTTTTGGATTGCAGTTAACTCAAGGGGACTGAAATGTGAAAGCAAACTGCAGGTGGTCAGAGAGGACTTACTGTATATGAGATACACAGTAAACAAATGTGTTCATATGAAGGACTCTGAACTCCCAAATTTGAGTTGAAAAATCTTGAAAATGGATGTCACATTTTAAATGTAGCTTTTACTATATAATAAATTCTCTGTTTTTATTCAGAAAATATAATATGGTTTTAACCAGGCATAGAGCAAGGATTCAATTTGATATTGAGAATGATTTAGTGCTTAGAGAGACAGGGGAAAATGGATGTTTCAAGGCAAAGTTTGATGCAATAAGCACAACCAGAAATTTCCTTTGAGAAAGTAAATAAATAGCTATGTAGGGGAGGGTGACTTTGATGCTTATTAAGAGAACAATATCTGAAAGAGCTCTTATTATGTGCCAAGCTCTCTGCGAAGTGACTTTCATTTATTAACTGACTCAGTCCCTACAGTCCTATCAGGTAGACTTTCCCGGTTTGCCAAAACTGAGATGCCCAGAACAGGATTCATCACCCTGAGGTGACACAGCTGATCAGGAGCAGGCTGGGATTTGAACCCTGCATTTTCACATAGTATTTAGATAAAGCATTAGAAAGCGGTTTAATGGCCAAATATGAAATGTTTTACTGTAATTAGGGTAATTAGAAGGTAATTTAGGAAAATGAAGAAACTATATTTTATTTTAAGGGAATCAAGTTTACATGGGAAATAATGTTCAAACCATTTCTTCTTTTAAATGTTTATTTGGTTTCCTTACCTAAAGAAGAAAATATCAAGAGTATGAACCGACGAGGTACCGTAGCAGGGTAGCTGTGTGCTTTGGAATAACAGAAGTCTGCATTAAATAAGGTTTTAGCTTTAAGGTTTTAGCCTTATGTCATAATAAGTATCACTTTAGCAGATACAACACATTTAAAAGTACTATAGGTGTGAAGCATATAGTTTTGATCAAATCTGCTGGTGATTATAGTGCTTTTAGGAATACAAAGTCTACAACTAAACAAAACATAATTTTTAAACACAGAGGAAGAAATGACAGGTGGAAATGTTAGGACTATGTTGGTATAAGCCTATGAAATGGCAACGAATGATATATTTGTCCCACAGATGGCTGTAAAATTGAAAATTTTGAGGGAAGAAAGGATCTAAAGCCAAGCCTGAAGTGAGCTATTAATAGAGAAAATAAAAATGCAAACTCTTTTACTCTAGCTGTTTGAAACACCAGTTAGTTAGGATTTTACAAAATCATTGGAAGATACAGAAAATTGACTATTTGGAAAGCTTATATTTTTTTAAGAATTAGGAAGAGAATGTTGATGAAAAGGGCTAGAATGTCTTAAATTTCACTACAAAAATAAACATTAAGACTTTTTTATTTTTAAAATGTAATTTTTTAACAGATGTCATAGGATCTCAAGCAATGAATAGAAATCGCTATTCGTGTTTGGCAATGACTGCTCAATTTATCCCTAGGCTAGTGGTGGCCCAAGCAATTGTTTTAGAGAATAAAAGTGTTTGAAAAGGATCTCATAAAATTGTCATTTATTTATTCTTTACTCAACTGATATCTGAATACCTGTTTTGTGCCAGAGTCTCCTCTGGGAAGTGCACAAAAGTGAACAAGAGGAAGGTAAGAAAAAATTCTCCCTGAGGGAATTCCCATTCAAATCTGTGTATTTTATCCATCAGCCAGGGTGATTTCTCCCATAATTGTATCTGACTATGTGAAATATCATCTCCATGATTTGTATATGACTCTGTGGTTGTGTCAATTGTGATAGTTATGCCTTATAAAAAGTAAACTAAAGAAATAAATCAAATTAAAATAATAATTTGGGTATCATGATGTTTTTAGCTCTACAAATATAGTTTTATTATTATTTTCTCTGTTGAGATACACGTGTGAGGACATTTAAATATAGAGTAGAATAATAATGAAGGTGCAATAGCCCAAGGTAGGACTAGAAGGAGCAGATCAAATAGAGGAAGCAAAAAATTAAACAAAATATATGCATTGATGAGAGCCTGTGAGAAACGTCCTCCGTGCTTATTGATTCAGGAGTGTTGCCGCCTAGCATGCCTACTTAGAGTCTAGCTTTTTTCATGAACTAAAACATGGGGCTAAATCAACAGAATTTACTTTCAGGAAACAAAAACGTGTCTAACTGTCTAGACTCAAATGAATTTAGGTTTTCACAAAATCACTAGAAAGCATGTAAACGTGGTTGTCATCTGGGATTGCTTCCACAACAGGGTTACAAAATGGGCCTTCTGGAGACCTAGCCTGATAGGCAGGTGGGAATCCAGAATTACCTCTAGAAGCGCTGACTTCAGGAGCAGGTGCAGTAGAGGTGATCTCAGTTTCTAGAAGCTGCTGTGTCCTGAACTAACTGAAAAGTCACAGAACTGAAAACTTGACACCAAAACCCTACTGCAGAGAATGCCAGAGGCTCCACAACCCTGCTGGCCAGCAGTGAAACCTATGAATGATGTCTTTGCCTTGCTTCCACCTCCCAAATCCTGCAGGTATAACTACATCGCAAAATCTAATTTGATCCAAAATCTGTAATTCCCTGGTCACTACAGGAAAGGAATGGTCAGTTTACCAAATTTGAAATGGGTGCTGAGTACTAATTTTTTGTGTCCTCAATAATCTCATTGTGGAAACACCTTAATGAGTCTCATTGTCAACAGAAAATTGTTTAACATAAATGGTAAGCGGAAATATTCTTGATTATTTTCTACCTCCTATACTTAACAGACAGCAGTACTTAGGACTTTTTGCACCTAGTAGATAAACATTTTTTTTCTAATTTTTGATTAAATGTATTCGCATTGTCATTTGAATGATAGATAAACCTAGTCACCCCTCTGACTGTGTTCAGTTGCTTTAGAATATCTATTTAACATGAATTAATCTCCAATTGGCAGAATGCTGTGGGAAAGATCAAACATATACATAGATACATATATAGTGTGTATATATGATCATTTCCACAAGCCTTCCTTGTCAGATTAGACTAAGATATCTGGCAACTTACTTAGATTATATGCCAACTACTTTACAAACATCACAGAAGCTCAAAATCGTGTTCATGTTGAATGTCATAAAAGAAGAAAATATAAGTGCTTTCCCTTAAAAAAAAAAAAAAGAAAGACTCTTACTACATCTTTTGGTTGAGTTATTCAAATGACTCAACACCAAAATTAATTTCCTTAAACTACATGTACTATGATGATTACTCCACCATTATCAAAATATAAGTATAACCTTATCAGCTTTTCTGATTTTTATGTATTCACATTTATGCACATTGGCATCCCTAAATTTGCCATTATATAGCAATGGGAAAATTAAATTTTGAGATAATTAAAAATATTTTATATGAAATATTTGAAGAGACAAATTTCAAATTAATACTTAGCTTTATTATCAGTGATTTTTTCTCACACGAACATTTTAATTTTTAATTTAAACACTAAAACATTATATTGTTGGATACAGTGGTTCATGTCTGTAATCCCAACCCATTGGGAAGCCAAGGTGTGAGGATATTTTGAGGTTAGGAATTTGAGACCAGCCTGGGCAATACAGTGAGACCCCCATCTACACCAAGTATTTTTTTTAAAAATAGCCAGGTCTGGTGGTGCACACCTGTATTCTGAACCAATCGGGATGCTGACGCAAGAGCGCTGCTTCGCTTGAATCCAGGGGTTTGAAGTGATAGTGAACTGCAATCATACCACTGCACTCCAGCCTGGATGACAGACAAAGACACTGTGTCTAAAACAATTAATGAAATTGAATAAAGTAAAAATATTATTTTTAACCCAAGAATAAATTATTTATATCAATGTTTTCATTGCTTATGTTTATTTTTGCGATAAAATGTTGCACTCACACATTGGCTTTCTTGAAATGATATAGAAACATTTGAAGGCTCGGTGCCTGTGGCTCAACGGGTTAAGGCACCAGCCACGTACACCTGAGCTGGCGGGTTCGAATCCAGCCCGGGCCCGCCAAACAACAATGATGGCTGCAACCAAAAAATGGCTGGGCGTTGTGGCGGGCGCCTGTAGTCCCAGCTACTTGGGAGGCAGAGACAGGAGACTCGCTTGAGCTCAGGAATTGGAGGTTGCTGTGAGCTGTGATGCCACAGCACTCTGTCCAGGGTGACAGCTTGAGGCTCTGTCTCAAAAAAAAAAAAAGCATTTGAAGCCAAGATTCAATAAAAGGTTTAAACACAAACCTGAATAAAATGAACTTAAGTAGACAAGCATGTTAAAGTATTAACTTCCTACCTTTGAAGTAGCTAAGCTAAGTCCAAAATAAAGTAATTTATTTTGCATTTTCCCTGTTGAACAATAATTTACAACTCACCTATTACATTGTATTAAAAATATTATGCAACATTGGAGCTCAAATGAATTATCATGTTAAAATACCACCTGTCTTTGTTATAGCATTTTTTAACTTTTTCAAATAAATATTCGAATATACTAGTAAAAGTATACTAGTATATTAATTTGAAAAATAAGGTCTATTATAAATAAAATATAGTAAATATTTCATACCATCAAAAAATTGTTAAACATAGCTGTTAAAATATAGTTTAGGTTGGAAATATATGAATGTAAACAAATGAGAAAAAATAGGTTCTAAAGAAGATAGACAGATAATAAAGCTCATAAATGGTGGGACCAAAATCTAGTGCAAATTGTAGATGGATAAATAGATAGATAGATGGTCATAGTTTTAAATGAAATAGGTAAAACAAAGGAAGGTAGTGCAATAGAAATGCAAGAACAGAGAACAGTTAAGGCTAATTCAAATAGTCCAAGAAAAAAGTGTGATGAGAGCACAAATTATGTAAAAAGTGTAGATTTGGTGAGTTATTGCTGTATGTGTATTACAATCAAATAAAATGTGCTAAAACAATTGTGAATATTTAAATAGAATGAATTGTATGAATATCTTGACAAAGTAAAAAAATTCCTGTTTTATTTATACATTTTCGTGGCTAAAATTTCATCACAAAGTAAATTTAATATGATAGCATAATTTTCATTTTTACCAATGTAGATTAGGGGCTGACATAATCTAATAGTATTTAGTCTATTTAATGATATTACTAATATCAAAATTTCTGATATGCTCACTTACTCATGGATTTGATATGAAGCAAAGCTCAGAAATATCTGTTTTCTAACTAATGCATTTTATACTATCCTTCTATCTGTCTTCCCACTTTCCGTTCTAGCATTGGATTCTTCCCTAAGCAAAGCTCAGGAATATCTGTTTTCCAACTAGTGCATTTTATACTATTCTTCTAACTATCTTTCCACTTTCCTCTCTAGCATTGAACTCTTTCCTATTCAAAGTCAACCCTTTTTTTGCTGAGAACTATAGTAGGCAATCAATCAGACATAAACCCACACCGATCATACTTCCTAAGGTTCTCTCTCTATAAATATAGAATATATATATTTTAGATATATATTCTTTAATATATGTTTTAGTATATATTTTACATATATATTAAATAAATAAATAAATAAATAAATATGTGTATGTATATTTTTGAGACAGAGTCTCACTTTGTCACCCTTGGTAGAATGCTGTGGCATCCTAGCTCACAGCAACCTCAAGCTCTTGAGCTCAAGTGATTTGCTTGCCTCAACCTCCTGAGTAGCTGGGACTACAGGTGCCTGCCACCACGTCCCACTATTTTTAGAGGTGGAGTCTCGCACTGGCTAAGGTTGGTCTGAAACGTGAGCTCAGGCAATCCACCCACGTTGGCCTCTCACAGTGCTGAGATTACAGGTGTGAGCCACCACACTGGGCCTTCCCTTCTTTTGGTCTTCTTTTATATTTTTAATACAATAGCCTTTATTTCAGCTCACATTCAATGCAATATATCCCCAAAGAATTTGATGTTACATGTCTATTTTTATTAGCACATCCCAGAAAATATGCATTCTGATAAAAATATTTTGCATACTGTTTTTCTAAAAGTGACAAGTAACTTTATATATTAGTATGTTTTATTTTCCTACTTTTAGCCCTGCAATGCTAAAAATGAAACTGAATAGCAGGTAAAACAAATAAATTATTCCAAAATAATCCTTAGTAGTATAATTAAAATGTTATTAGTTCTTTCATCTATTATGTAACTGTATTCTCTTCCTTGTAGTTTATTGCTGAAAATTATGATTTGGGGAAAAGAATGTACTATTTTGTTCATAGACTATAGGTTTAAATATTACACATTCTCATTAAATACGAATTATGCAGAATGCCTAATAGGTATTAAGTTGAAAAATTACAGAATCATTGAAAAAAGATAACATTGAAAATATGTCTATAAAAAATAAATATTAGCAAAGAAAAAAAATCTCTGTTGGTTTTTAGGATAAATAAACACAAATTATTTTCAGCTTAAAAAAGTAAAAAGATAAACAAACCTTTTGTTTATAGTTTATCACTGAGTCCCAGAAGACAGAGCATTACTGATAGGTTAGCCATCCTTTTCAAGAACCATCACATTAAGCAATCAGACCAATATTCCTATTTCACTTTTATATAGAGCACTGTTTTAGACTTTCAGACCTCACCGAAATAAAAAGGGTCCTTGGTAGCAGTAATTTTTGTGGCCTCGAATGAACACAGAGTAGGAGAAAACATTTAAGTGTTGATGGTGACAAAAGACTGTTAGATCTGGCAAAGGGTAAATAGGTGGCAAGGAAGAGGCTAAAGGTGGAGAGTGAGAACCAAACCGTACTTAGGAATGGAATTGTGGGTAGGCACGGTTCATAGGGAACATGCGCAATAAGGGGCTCCTTCTGGCATTTAACTGGCCTGGGGCTCATTACCATCTCATTAGCATAGCATGGGTGGAGTTTTCATGAAGGACTTAGGCATGGTAAAGAAGCAGACCTGCCATTCCATCCTATAATTATTTTACTAGGTATATACTCAGAAGACCAAAAATCACATTATAGCAAAGACATCTGTAATGTCTTTTTATTGCAGAATGTTTATTGCAGCCCAATTCATAATTGTTAAGTCATGGAAGAAGCCCAAGTACCCATCGACACACAAATGGATTAATAAACTTTGGTACATGTACACCATGGAATACTATGCAGCCTTAAAGAAAGATGGAGACTTTACCTCTTTCGTGTTTACATGGATGTAGCTGGAACATATTCTTCTTAGCAAAGTATCTCAAGAATGGAAGAGAAAGTATAAGCAGAGGGTTGCAGATATCTCTCTGACATACTGATTTCATCTCACTTTTGCATATGCTGAGCAGTGGGATTTTATGGTAGTTATATTTTTTTGAGGGACCACTACACATTTTTCCTTAATGGCCAATTTACATTCCCAGCAAGAGTGTGCAAGAGTTCTCTTTTCTCCACATCTTTGCCAACACTTTTAACTTGTCTTTTTTATAATCACCATTGTAACAAGTGTGAAGTGCTATTATGGTTTTGATATGTATTTCTCTGATGATCAGCAATGTTGAGCCCATTTTCTTAGACTTGTTGGCCATTTTCATATATGATGAATCTTTTACAGGGTTTCTCTGATGTTATCTCTTCTTCCCTACCAGGCACAGCCAATAGGACTTAGGCTTAGGACCCTGACCCAAAGGCTGGTGATCTACAGTCTGGCCAGTGATCCAACACAAAGTCAGGTACAAATATATAAACTGGGACAATGAGATTCACTCTCAGGAATTTTCCCTAAAAATATGAAGAAAAGAAAAAGAGAGAGAAAAGGAAAGCAAAAATAAGAACTGGAGAGAAGCCATTGGGAAGAGTCAGAACTGTATGAAAAAAAAATAGAAAACTAAAGCTTCAATAAGCCATGCAAACCAACATTATAGAGGAGCAGAATCCTGCTGACTAGAGTGCTTTTCTCTTTCAGCTTCCTTCAGATTTGTACTAAAATAAAAGAAAAATAAGTAAATAAAGGAGCAGAAACAATGAATAAAATAGAAACTAGGAACTATGGAAAAGATAACATGGGCAGAGGGAAAAAAAATAAGGCAGTCAGTAGTGAGAGGGAATAAAGCTGAGTCATGTTCATGGTAGAACACTAGAGTAAGAAGTCTTAAAATTGTGCTGCTGAGGTTCCTGAAGCTGCCACAGAGCCCAGTATAAATCCCATGTGGTCTCACTGCAATCTGATTTCATATGTTTGATTCTCCTGAAACCTTTATCTTCCTCGTTACTCTTTAACAATATCCCACCACCTTTTTACTGGAGATAACTTGAAAGTGTATCTATCAATCACAAACAAAGGAATCTAATAAAAACAGTTCAAAGCAGGTATGGTCCGAATTCTGACATGCTCATTATCCAGCCCCACCATGTCTGTCCAGTCCTCCAGTCCCATACCTCCTCAACAAGAACACCTCATTTTAGAACCTCGATCTTGCTGGACCATCACTGCCTGCCCTTCTCCCTTTATACACAGCAGTCAGTTTTGTCTCTATAGATTTTCTGACATTTCAGCCTCACATGCCCTCACTTCTCTTCACACAACCAAGTTCTAGTCACGTGTTAAGCCCTGTGTCCTCCAGAAAGACATTCCTAACCTTGCCACACAGTACATCATTTCTTTCTCTTCTTTCCTTCTAATCCCTATAGACAGAATCATACAACAAGGCACCCCATTTTATGCTGTCCTATATTTTTTTCTGCTTATGCTAGATTTTTACCTCCCTGAATTGCTGTTGAACTCATGAGGAACAGGAATATATTTTGTATTATTTGCAAGTACCCCATCGTATCATGAATATAGTAGATATTGATATTTGTTGTTCAAATGGTATTTATTACATACATGGAGTGCTAACATTACAAAGACATATCATATATATAACTTGATAATTGTGAAACAATCATTAATGAGCAGACCACACTAAGGGGGCCCATGTTGAGAATGTAGCAGTTGATGCACTAAGGGAAAGCTCCCTTCAGACATGGGTATGGTGAAAGAACTATATTTTTCACTTCCCCCAGGAGGGGAGAGAGAAAAGGAAAGGCTTGAGCCCTGGAAATGTCACCTAGCTGCTTGATAACATGAGAGACCTCTTAATCCACTTTAGGGAAAATGTACAAGGCTGCCCCCATCCTCCTTGGGAACAAGCACCTCAAGACATAGTCTAAGGAAATGTCAATCTTTTACTCCTTTCACCTTGCTGGCTCAGGTTTTGGGCTGCTCCACTCTTGACAAATGTTCTGGCCTCCTTCTCTGAGGGCAGCTTCCATCCAGGCCAAACCCAAATCACCTTTGAGAAAGGCCACCATTTGACATGGGACTTTTAAATATCAAGAGATGCCAAACAATGAAGAAACCAAAACTTTCCCTCAATCATAACACTTCAATGGAAGAGAAAAATATGGCTCTACACCATCTCATTTCCAAGATTGATAAGGGACCCAAACCTCAGCAGTGGTATTTTGATGTTTCATTATGAGTCATAAAATTTCTGTTCAACACCCACTCCTTGAGCCCAGGGTATTATTTATTCCAAGGGTTTGGTAAGAGGTCTCAACTATGTGCAGGATAATCTGCTTCTGAAAACCATAGTTAAGAAAAGGGCAAATTTCTTGTCATCCTCAGAAACTGATATGCAAAAAATAAATCTGACTAAGAACACGTGGGTGGGAAGGTACATGGGAAAGAGGATTTAAGAAAATCTTCTTCCATGTTACCCACTCAGAAGCTATTGCTATGCTATGCCTTTATTTCTTTGTTTCCTGTTTTTGCTTACAACAGACAAAACTTGATAGCAATGATCTTAATCTCCTTTGTCAGTCTTCCAAACTCGTAGTAGGGAGGGAGTGAACAGAGATTATTCCTGTCTTCAGGCAAGAAACCAAAGTTCAAGAAATTAGGTTCCAGCAGCAGATGGAAAATGCAAATGGTCCCCAGAGGCTGCTGTGCACACATCTGGAATGCCTCCAGATTTGGGACAGGAAAGGCATGTTAGTAAGGAATCTGCTTGGATGTCCAGGCATGCTCTCTAACATCACGCACCTGGAAGATGTAGATAAAAGATGTTAATCACCTTAAAGGGGATTTCTTTTCCTTTACATGGCTAGCCCGGTTTTGAAATTACAATGTTAAGGGTTTAGTTATTTCATTTATTCTTTCCTATATTCATTGCCTTTTCCCTGGGTTCTTAAAAAGGCAAATACTCATCTGAGGGGTTACATACAGTCACTAACTTTTTAGTGTGAATTAATCTGTCAAATTCTGTCACTAGAATTCATTTAGTAGGGGAAGAGAGAGAATATGCAAAAAAAAATTCATGCTTTCCTACCTCCTAAAAATGGATTCACAATCTCCTCTGCCAACTCATGAACATCAGAATGGGTGTTACAGCCTGTGAAAACCTCACTTTCAGACAGTTTCCTCTGTGTCTATCACAGGGCTTGCCAGCTATTGAGTTCTTATATGTTTGGAGGGATGTTGATGGAAGGAAGTTCTCACAGTTCTCGCCTCTTCTCTCTCCAAAACACACCATCACAATCCTTTGCAAAGATAATCTGAGCTACCACGGCTTTATTTCTATTCCCCCAGCCAAGAATGCTGAGTCCCAGATCACTGCCTCAGTACTAGCTGTTCCTTCTTCCTTAAATGCTATTTCTACTGATCTTTACATAAATCACATACCACTTCTCAGACAGGCCTTTCTTATCTATCTAGCACATGTCTGCTCTAGCACATTGCCAAGTTATTTTCTTTATAACACTAATCGCCATCTAATTTCATCTAATTATTTTTGTTTCAGTACTTGTGCAATGTGTTCCTCTCTCCATACCACAAACTAGAGTTGTGTCTGTTTTGTTAATAGATGGGTCTAGAATAGGGCCTGGTCCATAAAAACCACGGAGTACATATTTGTTGAATAAATAAATGGCTAGATAGATGAAAGACTGAGTCTCTCCACTCCAATTGGATGCCACATTATTATATTTTTTAAAATATTGCTCAAGGTAGTCATATCCAGCAAGATTCACCACTAACCAATTCACTTATAGCAGAGAAGGAATAAGCATCCTGGTGACTCTTCATACCAAGCTCCTGTGACCTAAGTACTGTCTATCTGCCTGGATATGACCTCCAAAGGAACAGAAGTGTAGAAAATTTTATTAATACTTACTTTCAACAACCCAAACTTCAGTGTCTAACAGAAAGAAGTACTACATTATAGTACTAATAGTGAGCTGATAATATAAACATAGCACTGGTTTTGGCCAGGACTCACACAGGTTCATAACCTTACTATGCTAGATCAAATTCTTCCAATATGTAGTTTTATGAAATTTGGTAGTACTAAGAACATAGATAGGAAGATCAAGGGCAGAAATCCAAGATCCAGAGAGCCAGCAATATGTCAAAGTAAGGCCTTAGACAAGGCAATAAGTTAATAGCTGAGCAGGGAGGTTGCCAGGGATCAAGAAGCATATGTGAACCCAAGGGCAAGGCAAAACAACGGAAGCGAAACTAGACTGGAGATCAAATACCTGCGGCCTCCTTAAGTCTTCACAGACAAATCAGCATAGTACTCTGAGGCTGGGCAAAGCATTCAAGAACCACAAGGACATGTATAACAAAGAATAAGAAAAAGGTCTCTGATCAAAAGCCGTTTAGTGTGTCTTCAGAATACTGAAGACCTGCAAAAACTAGATAGGACAAAGGGAACAAGAGTAAACTGGATATACCAGGTCAAAGGAGACCCAGACCCAGAGGCCAATCCCTGTCCTGCTGAAGAAGTTTCCTGGACGTTTCTTGAATGTACATGTATGTACATATGCACACATGTGTGTACATATATATGTTCCATATATATTTATATATAATTCTTTATGTATATATATAAAGAACCAGCAGTCCTTCCTCATCTCCATAGTCATATATTCTTTATATATATTTATAAAAAATATAAACATATATAGTTCTAAAGAATATATTTATATATATGCTTATATATATGTTAGAGAATTAGAGAAGGGAGGATAATATATATGTAAACATATATATTGCATGTATATATATACATACAATATATATATTTGTCCAAATATATATATTGTATATATATATGTATGCATATGTATATATATATATATATATATATAAAAATATAAAGCTGCAGAACATAGAACTTCTTAGCAACAATCTAGAATGAGTTCCTGAGCAATGGAGTGTCCAACAATATACATTGCCATCATCCAGTTCCTTTTTTTTTTCGGTCATCGTTTTCAATATATAAGACTAGAACCCAGGAAGCTGGCAATTTAGGGTTATTCTGCTTTTTGCTATTCATGTAATAAACTGTCTAAATCTAAAAGTGGCTCATTGTATATTAACCAGTTGAATCAGTCAGGCCTTATCTGTGGTATGCATGAGATTGGCAGGCCTTGGACAGAAAGGAAGGTAAATGTCACATTTGTGCCATGATGTTTGTTGTGAACAATTTTCCTACTGGATAGTTTGGGTTAAAATATTCAGATATGCGTTAACCCCCTCTGAGGAAACCCTGATACAGTTCAAACCTGCTCAACCAGCTCCCTTTGATACTATTAGCCATTTGCTACAGGGGGCTAGGGCACCCCAGCAATGCAGTTTCACAAGCCATTGTCCTTACAGAATCACAGAAGCTCATCTTGACTGTGTTTCAATTCGGGTAAGTCTCCACATTACTCATCAGTCCAATAAGGATATAGCCAATTTGCAAGGATTTCTAGAAAAGATCCACCATGTTCTCTATCAACTATTACAATCTTTTGACCTGCCAGGGTATTCTTATTTAAGTCTCATGATTCTCACACTGTGATGATAATCAGCGAAGTCCTTCCTTTCCCTCATAAAGTCTCAGAGCCCAGTACTGAACATTCACAGAGAGGTTAGCATGTATAGTGCAAGTACTAGACCTCCAGGAATTTATATTCTAAGGAAAACATCAAATGAAGGCATAAAAATAAGCATTTAACTATACAGTATTCTGTGCTGTATAATAAAAAAGGTTCAAACCAAGGGTTATCCAAGTGAAAGAAGGAAGAAGTGTTTGTTTCCAACTGTAGAGATTAAGAATGATGTTATTGAAGAATACAGCACTTGAACTGAGCCAAGAAAAAAATAGACAAAATGTCAGTAATTAGAGAAGGGAGGATAATTGAGCCAATAGGAATAAACAAGCAGAAAAAATAAAAAGATACAGGAATATAAATAATTCTAGGGACAAAAGAGTATTTTTAAAACTCTAATTATTTTCTTCAGTGTTATTTGAGATGACCTTTGCATCTATAAAATATGGACAGGATACTACAAGAGAAAAACAGAGGACAAGAAAAAGTTTTAGAATTTGAAGTATAATTGCCAAAACAGAATGGAATGGATAATTAGTAAACATAAATGAATAAATATAAGGATAACCCATTCATTCAAAATATTAAACAATTAAATGGAGGAGAGTGAAATGAGAGCAGTCAGGCAATTAGTAGAATAGTAAAACAATAAAACTAACAGCAGAGGCTATAGATTACTCCTACAAAGTTCTAGTGGCCTTACAATATATTACCTCATTTAGGGAATCACATGTGGCTCAGTGAGTAGGGCACCAGCCCCATATACCAAGGGTGGTGGGTTCAAACTGGACCCAGCCAAACTGCAACAAAAAAAAGCAGCTAGGCATTGTGGCAGGTGCCTGTAGTCCCAGCTATGTGGGAGTCCCAGCTATATGGGAGGCTGAGGCAAGAGAATCACCTAAGTCCAGGAGTTGCAGGTTGCTGTGAACTATGATGCCACAGCACTCTACCAAGTGTGACAAAGTGAGACTCTGTCTCAAAAAAAAAAAAAATACATTACCTCATTTAATCATCACAACACACAGCAAGGTAGGTATTGTTAGTAATCTGTTACATCAAATGGTGGCTATAATAAATAATGCATTATTTATTTCAAAATTTCTAAAAAGGTAGTTTTAAACATTTTCACTGGGAGTGGGGCAAGATGGCCGACTGGAAGCAGCTTCCCACAGAAGCTCCTGTCCAAAAGGAAAGGCAACCTCCAGAAACTGCCCAATTTAGCTGAAGACGGAGATCCCAGCCAAGAGAGAGAAGTGATAACTGCAAGTCACCCCTGAGACAAGCTGCGATTTCCAGACACCAAGCTTCAGGCAGAAAAACTGAACTAAAGTTCTCCGCCATTCTGAACTTCCAGAACTCCCTTCCCCCCTTACCTGATGCACTAGAAGCCTGACCTCTGCTGAAACTGAGTGAGGAGGACTTGAGCAGCGCCCACCCTCCCTATCTGCCAGAACAGGTGGCCGACCAGGTAAGAGACTTCGGGGCCTCAGCGAGCCCCTGCCAGCCCCCAGGCCAGGGGGACTGGCATCCCTGCATGGCTCCGATCCATGCCACACCTGGCCTCAGCTCTCAGTGGCCAGGACATTGGCCGGGACTCCCAGGTAGTGCCAATCTGTGCCCTCCCTGGCTTCAGCCTGCCCGAAAAGAACCCTGCTAGGCTCCAATCTGTGCACCAGGCACGTCAATCATAGCAGCCAGAAACTCCACTCTTCCGGGACCCCCACATGGTCCCTATTGGCACCCGGCTGGGCTTTGACCCGCCACCAGCAGTGGCCAGGAAGTCTGCTGGGACTCCCTCCTGAGCAGATTTGTGCCCCCACCTGTCACCCACTGGGGCCACCACCCAATGCAATTCATGCCCCAGGCCCGCCGCCCATAGCAGCCAGGAACTCTACTCCACCGGGACCCCCATGCAGCCCCACTTGGCACCCCTCTGGGCCTGGGCCCCTCGCGAGCAGTGGCCAGGAAGTCTGCTGTGACTCCCGCCTGGACTTGGCCTGCCGCCAGCCGGGACCCCTGCCAGGCTCTGATCCGTGCCCCAGGCCCACCGCCCAAGGTGGCCAGGAGCTCCACTCTGCCAGGAATCCCATGCAGCCCTGACTGGTACCTCACTGGGCCTTGGCCCACTGTCAGGCAGCCAGGAACTCCACCAACTCCCGCACAGCCATATAGTCACTCTGTCGAGCCTTGGCCACCACCAGCAGTGGCCAGGAAGTCCACTGAGACTCCTGCGCAGTACCAATCTGTGCCCTACTGAGCCTCAGCCTGATGCCCACTGGGACCCTGCCTGGCTCTGATCCATAACCCAGGCCACCACCCTCCCTCTGGAGCCTCCACCAAGCCAGAGAATTCTGGAAGAATAGGCTCCCTTTGCAAAGGCCACCGGGTGCCCCATCCCATGCCCTGCTGTTTGATCTGGGTGTGCCAACCTCCAGAGCTGTTCCCACAGTCAGAACGCCCTGGGTGGGGCAGTCCCCAAGCAGCTACATGGAGTCACTCCCTACAAAGATCCAGCAACAACAGAGTGATCCTGCCGGGGTCTGATCTGGGAGAGATACCTCCTTAACTCTGAGGATGGTCATAGGCAACAGTGAAAAATAATCATGAGGCAGAATCAACAGAAAAATTCTGGCAATATGAATAATCAGAGTAGATCAACTCCCCCAAGAAACGACAAGGTAGATACAGCACAAGATCCTTTGCATAAGAAAATGGCTGAGATGTCAGAAATTGAATTCAGAGTCTGGATAGCAAATAAGATCAGTGGAAAGCAGGAAAAGATGGAATTAGAATTTCAGGCAGTAATCCAAAAGATGGCCCAAAAGATGTCTCAAGAATTCAATGAATTCAAAGACAAAATGACCAAAGATTTTGACACATTGAGACAAGAAGTCGCAGCCCTCAAAGATCTGAGAAATACAGTAGAATCCCTCAGTAACAGAATGGAACAAGCAGAAGAAAGGATTTCTGACATGGAAGACAAAGCTTTCGAAAGCTCCTAAACTTCCAAAGAGGAAGATAAATGGAAGGTTAAAACGAATCATTCTCTCAGACAGCTCTGGGATAATTCGAAGAAAACCAATATTCGCCTTATAGGGATACGTGAAAACGATGAAGTGGCATCACAAGGCGCAGGGTCTCTTCTTTATGAAATTATGAAAGAGAACTTTCCAGATATGCCAAGAAATTCTGAAATTCAGATAGCAGACAGTTTCAGAACCCCAGCACAACCCAACCCTAATAAGACATCCCCCAGGCACATCATAATTAACTTCACTAAAGTTAATATGAAGGAGAAAATTCTGAAAGCAGCCAGATGTAAGAAATCCATCATCTATAAGGGGAATAATGTTAGAATAGCTTATGTCTCTGATCAAACCTTTCAAGCTAGAAGACAATAGTCATCGACTTTTAATTACCTAAAACCAAAGAACTTTCGACCCAGGATCCTGTACCCAGCTAAACTGAGTTTCATTTATGATACAGAAATTAAATACTTTAATGACATCCACATGTTGAAGAAATTTGCTATAACTAAACCAGCTCTCCAGGATATTCTCAGACCTATCCTTCATAATGACCAGCGCGAACCTCCACCACAAAAGTAAACTCACCCAGAAACTTTTTATCAAATTTCAACTGCCACAGTGATGAAAAGATTAAAAATGTCCACTGGAATTTCTAAAGATTTATCATTGTTTTCAATTAATGTGAATGGTTTAAATTGTCCTCTAAAGAGGCATAGGTTGGCTGACTGGATACAAAAACTCAGGCCAGATACCTGCTGCATACAAGAATCTCACCTTACCTTAAAAGATAAATTTAGACTCAAGGTGAAGGAATGGTCATCTATATTCCAGGCAAATGGAAAACAGAAAAAAGCAGGTGTTGCCATCTTATTCGCAGGTACAATAGGCTTTAAACCAACCAAAGTAAAGGAGGATAAAGATGGACATTTCATATTTATTAAAGGTACTATTCAATATGATGAGATTTCAATTATTAATATTTATGCACCCAACCAGAATGTGCCTCAATTTATAAGAAAAACTCTAATAGACAAGAGCAACTTGATTTACCCTAGCTCCATAGTAGTTGGAGATTTCAATGCTCCTTTAGCAGTGTTGGATAGATCCTCCAAAACGAACCTAAGTAAAGAAATTTTAGATTTAAACTTAACCATCCAACAACTGGATTTAACAGACATCTACAGAACATTTCATCCTAATAAAATCGAATACATATTCTTCTCAGCATCCCAAGGAACATACCCCAAAATCAATCTCATCTTAGGTCACAAATCAAACCTCAGTAAATTTAAAAGAATAGAAATTATTCCTTGCATCTTCTTCGACCATCATGGAATAAAAGTTGAACTCAATAACAACAGGAAACTGCATACTCATACAAAACATGGAAGCTAAATAACCTTATGCTGAAGGATAGCTGGGTCATAGACAAGATTAAGAAGGAAATTGCCAAATTGTTGAAACACAATGACAACAAAGACACGAATCATCAGAACCTCTGGGATACTGAAAAAGCAGTCCTAAGAGGGAAATTTATAGCACTGCAAGCCTTCCTCAAGAAAACGGAAAGAGAGGAAGTTAACAACTTAATGGAACATCTCAAGCAACTGGAGAAGGAAGAACATTCCAACCCCAAACTGGGCAGAGAAAAGAAATAACCAAAATTAGAGCAGAATTAAATGAAATTGAAAACAAAAGAATTATACAATAGATCAATAAATCAAAAAGTTGGTTTTTTGAAAAGGTCAATAAAATAGATAAACTTTGGCTAACCTAATCAGGAAAAAAAAGAGTATAATCTCTAATTTCATCAACCAGAAATGGTAAAGACGAAATAATAACAGACCCCTCAGAAATTCAAAAAATCCTTAACAAATATTACAAGAAACTTTACTCTCAGAAATATGAAAATCTGAAGGAAATCAACTAATACTTGGAAGCACGCCACCTACCAAGACTCAGCCAGAATGTAGTGGAAACATTGAACAGGTCTATATCAAGTTCTAAAATAGAATCAACTACAAAATTCTCCCTGAAAAGAAAAGGCCAGGACCAGATGGCTTCACGTCAGAATTCTACCAAACCTTTAAAGAAGAA
>CAUYON010057416.1:0-18176 GCA_963573935.1 Arctocebus calabarensis
ACATTCTTTCTGTGTCCTTAAGGTAAAATGCACATTTATGGAGTTGTGACACAGGGTCATCTGCATCCAGTAATGCCGTCTGCTTATCAACTTTCCTGATTATCAATCTTGGGAGTGCCATGCCAGTGACTGAACACACAAGTTTGACTGTCCATAATGGATGTAGCCATCTCGGACCGTGAATTCTTCTCCTTCTGATTCATCATCATCCAAGAGATGAATGTAAAATGCTCCCCACTGTTGTGAACTGGCATGGAAATTACCTCCTTCTACATGCAAGTATCTGGTACTAACTGTCTGGGATCGAAGTCGATTAAACAAAGCCACCTTTGTTCCTGAGGCAATGCACAAGTCAGCACTTTTCAATGACTGCTTCTTTTTGGAAGGTTTGGAGATGACTTTTATCCGCTTACTGAGGAACACACCAATGTCATCGCTGTTGCCATAGAACATCTTTACAGACAACATGAAGTGCTTTCTCTTGTCTGAATCAGATATGTACAATGTTTTAGCCATGCAATAGTTCTTTCCTTCCAAGGTCAGCTGCTGCATTTCGTGGTTACTATTCCCTATTCCAATAAATGCACATGGTTGAGGCTCTTGTTCAGAACAACCATCACGCTCCATTTGTTCTTTTTTTTCCTTCCAGCCACTACCCATAAGATATACACAAGGAGGAGGGCAAAAAAACCTGAATAATGGGGGGGAAAACGAAACACAAAGCAATTAAAGAAAGCATTTCCCTTTTTTTCGCTTTACTGATTCATAACATGTTACACATTTATGGGGTCAAAGTGCAATTATCAATTAAGGGGGTATTTGGGGTGTCATTACCTTGGGTATTTATCATTTCTATGTGTTGGGAACATGTCAAGTTCTCTCTTCTACTTACTTTGTTTTGTTTTTTTTTAGACAGAGCCTCACTGTCACCCTTGGTCGAGTACCATGGCATTGCAGCTCACAGCGACCTCAAATTCTTGGGCTCAAGTGATTCCCTTACCTCAGCCTCCTGAGGTGCCCCCACAATGATGCCCCCACAATGTCTGGCTAGTCTTTCTATTTTTAGTAGAGATGGGCTCTCACTCTTGCTCAGACTGGTCTTGAATGCCTGAGCTCACCCAATCCTCCTGACTCAGCCTCCCAGAGCTCTAGGATTACAGGTGTGAGCCTCCAGGCCCCGCCTCTTCTACTTACTCTGAAATATACAATACTTCGGTGCTACTTGCCTTTGCCCTCCTGTGCTATGGAACATGAGAACACTTTTTACCTGACAACATGTTTATAACCATTGCCTAATTTCTGCTTACTCCATCTGCTTTTCCTGAACATTATGTATTCAAAATCATATTGAAATATACTCGGTGCCTAATGAAAAATTTTTGGTAAGGCTTTCTGTAACACAAATAATAAAGCTGGAAAGGGGAACTTCAAATAAGAGTTTCCTGAAGGAAGGGGCTTTAAGTCCTGACTTGAAGTCATGTGGACATCAGGTCCAAGAGTGTCAGGACACAGGGAGAGCAAAGGCCTGGTAGGAAAGACTCTGATCAACAGTGAAGAGCAATAAATAGACCAGAGTGGCTAAAGTAGAGACGAGGGGGATCTCCAGAGGGAATGGACGAGAAGACAAAGTAGGCCCCAGGGCTCACACTGAGCAAGGAGGAAAGCCTCTGCAGTCTTCTCCTATTTATTTAAACCAATAGAAAAGAGAAGCTTTAGCGATGGCACCCGTAGCTCAGTGGATAGGCTGCTGGCCACATACACTGAGGCTGACAGGTTCAAACCCGGCCTGAGCCAGCTAAAAACACAATGACAACTGCAACAACAACAACAAAAAATAGCTGGGCATTGGGGTGGATGCCTGTAGTCCCAGCTATTTGGGAGGCTGAAGCAAGAAAATGGCTTGAGCCCAAGAGTTTGAGGTTGCAGTGAGCTGTAACGCCACAGCGCTCTACCCAGGGTGACAGCTTGAGACTCTGTCTCAAAAGAAAAAAAAAACAGCAGCTTTCGAGCACACACACTCAGACTGAGGCTGCAGAGATAAAAGTCACAGCCAAGACAGTGGGCCCAGCTCCAGGTCCAATTTTGGAGGGATACCTGCATTAGCTGAGCTAGTTTTGGAGTTGGCTCAGTTCAGGTCTATACCAGAGATCTTTCTAGCTTCTAATGCTGGGAGCCACCCAATGCTTACCATGGCACTGACTCAAATACCTGGGCTGGCATACCCTCAGGAAGTTACAAAGGCATCAATTTTGGAAACAAGTTTCCTGTTAGCATTTTACTAAACTTTGATATTAAGACCCTTAGTAAATTGGTATGCCAACTATAAAATCCAAAGAGCTGTGCTTTAGTATAGCACAGAGTGGGTACCCCTAATCCAAAAGGTTTTGGATTTCAGATTTTAGAATATGTGCATTTATATGTATTTAACGGATAATATCCCAAATCTGAAAACTTAAAATCCAAATGCTCTAAGCATTTCTTTTGAGAGTCATGCTGACGCTCAATATTTGGATTTGAAATTCACAACCTGTATGTCAAATGTAACAGTCGAATCTCAGTAAGTTATTTTAAAAAAGGCACTTTTAGGGTGGCGCCTGGGGCTCATTGAGTAGGGCGCCAGCCCCATATACTGAAGGTGGTGGGTTCAAACCCGGCCTCAGCCGAACTGCGAAACAGAAAAATATCCAGGCGTTGTGATGGGTGCCTGTAGTCCCAGCTACTCGGGGGGCTAAGGCAAGAGAATCACCTAAGCCCAGGAGTTGGAGGTTGCTGTGAGCTGTGTGACGCCACTGCACTCTACTGAGGGCAATAAAGTGAGACTCTGTCTCTACCAAAAAAAAAAAAAAAAAGGCACTTTTAGTTCACATCTGAAAAATATAAAGAAAGCTAAAATAATAAATGAACGAATAGCACTGGTTTTCTTGGGAGTACTTTGACAAGTGCATTAAAATAGATTATAACACTGGGCAAGCTGATAAGAAATTCTTTACTCAAAACACTGACCAAAATTCTACCTTAAGAAGTGGTTTTCCAATCATGTAATAAATGTAAAAAAAAATGAGGACTCATCAGCTAAGAGCCTGTAACTCAAGTGGCTAGGATGCCAGCCACATACACCAGACCTGGTGGGTTTGAATCCAGCCCGGGCCTGCCAAACAATGGTGACAATACAACCAAAAAATAGCCAAGCATTGTAGTGGGCGCCTGTAGTCCCAGTCACTTGGGAGGCTGAGGCAAGAGAACTGCTTAAGCCCAAGAGTTAGAGGTTGCTGTGAGCTGTGACACCACAGCACTCTATCCAGGGCTATATGTGGGACTCTGTCTCTAAGTAAAAAAAAAATGAGGTCTCTTCACAACAGCCTCTGAGTTAGCCTTTAAAAAAAAAAAAAACAAAAATCAAGGCTCAGCGCCTGTGGCTTAACAGGCTAAGGCACCAGCCACATACACCTGAGCTGGCAGGTTCGAATCCAGCCTGGGCCCACCAAACAACAATGACGGCTGCAACCAAAAAATGGCCGGGCATTGTGGCGGGCGCCTGTAATCCCGGCTACTTGGGAGGTGGAGGCAAGAGACTCGCTTGAGCCCAGGAATTGGAGGTTGCTGTGAGCTGTGATGCCACTGCACTCTATCCAGGGTGACAGCTGGAGTTTCTGTCTCAAAAAAAAAAAAAATCAACTCTAGGCTCGGCACCTGTAACTCAGCGGCTAGGGCGCCAGCCACATACACCAGAGCTAGTGGGTTCGAACCCAGCCTGGGTCTGCCAAACAACAATGACAATTACAACAAAAAAATAGCTGGGCGTTGTGGCGGGCGCCTATACTCCCAGCTATTGGGAGGCTGAGGTAAGAGAATCACTTAATTCCAAGAGTTTAACATTGCTGTGAGCTGTGACGCCACAGCACTCTACCAAGGGCAACATAGTGAAATTCTGTCTCCAAAAAAAAAAAACTCTATAACTATGCAAAAAAGTCAAGATGGAAGAAAACAGTTATCTAATGTAATCTAAGCACTGAGGTTATTTCTATCAGGTGATGATGAAATCGTACTTTTAAAATTCCCAATGTCACTCTCTAAAATACAACAAATAAATCAAATTTTCATTTCCACAAACTTCAGTATTAATTAGTACAGTAACTAGAGGATAAGCATATACACAAAAAAGAGAAGAATACAGAGGAAACAATCAAAACTAAAGGGAGTGGGTTAAGAATAAAAGGCTACCAAATTAACAGAAGAAAAAAAATTCTTTTTTTTTTGAGACAGAGCCTCAAGCTGTCACCCTGAATAGAGTGCTGTAGCATCACAGCTCACAGCAACCTCCAATTCCTGGACTCAAGCAAGTCTCCTGCCTCCACCTCCCAAGTAGCTGGGACTATAGGCGCCCGCTACAATGCCTGGCTGTTTTTTGGTTGCAGCTGTCATTGTTGTTTGGCGGGCCCGGCCTGGGGCTGGATTCGAACCCGCCAGCTCAGGTGTACATGGCTGGCACCTTAGCCCTTTGAGCTACAGGCGCTGAGCCAACAGAAGAAAAATTAAAGTACATGTCTATAATGGTGTGTGAAGCCTGAGTTTTGAATCTGGACAGTTGGTCAACATGTACCAAACACACAGTGAAGAGTTTGAGCAGTAAGCGGTTAGCTTATAGAGTTTAACAGCTGCTATAAAGAGATCCCCTACAAAACAATGTTGCCTTTATTTTCTCATCTTTCCCAGTAGCTCTAAGTAACTGTGACAAACAATGCTCTTCTCTGCCACTTGGTGGCAATATGAACACATTTAAGATTTTATTCATGGGACTGGGTAAATTCACACCTATTAGGTACAGTGCACACTATCTGGGTGAAGGGCACATTTACGCATATAACTTTGACTCAATCTGTACAAAAACAAAGTATGTAAATGACATGACACATGTATACCCCCTAATACTTTGAAATTAAAAAAAAAAACTTTTGAAGAAATTTTTTTAAAGATTTCATTCATTTCATAGTTTGTTTTTATTTTGAGAATGTTTCAATAACTTTTTCCTCAAATCTTGACATGAAGTCTGAGAACTACCTTACAAATTCAAAGGCTTTTTATTCAGCCCAATATACAAAATAGGTTAGACAAAATCCAAACTCACGTCATTTACATTATCTGACTACCTTTTATCTTCTGTTGATTATTCAGTTCAAAAGAAGCACATTTAGAAATTTTTTACCTACTAGAAACGCCAATAAACACAATTTTTAGTCTGACTCGAGAATCACAGTCTAATTGTCTAAATGCCTTTGCTGTTAATTTTCTCAACAGCATCATTACTATTGCTTAATTACTTCCTTTGAGAAAGATGAATGTTATATCAAATAGCATATTAATATTTTCCCTAGACAAAATAATCTTTTTTTTTTTTTTTTTTTTTTGGAGACAGAGTCTCAAGCTTTCGCCCTGGGTTGAGTGCTATGCTGTCTCAGCTCACAGCAAGCTCAACTCTTGGGCGTAAGCGATTCTCTTGCCTCAGCCTCCCAAGTAGTTGAGATTACAGGCACCCACCCACCAGCACCTATTTTTGTTGTTGTTGTTGCAGATGTCATCATTGTTTTTATCTGGCCCGGGCCGGGTTCGAACCCACCAGCCTTGGTGTGTATGGCCAGCGCCCTACCCACTGAGCTAAGGGTGCTGCCAAAAATAATCTTTTTAAAAGTTTTTTTGAACCTAGGAAGACCTTCTTTAATGAAAACTAATAAATGGTATACTGAATGTGGTATGCAAATAAGTATTAGTTATTAGGGATAAGAGTATCAAGAACAATTTTAAATTTTAGGATAAAATTTCCTGACCAAGTATTTTTAGATCATTCACTGGAGTTATTTTATATGCCAAAGAGACACAGCCAGAAAGACTGTGGTCGCGTCCCCAGGTGACCTCATGCCTTATGCCTTAGCAGTTCTTCAAAAAGCCCAAACCAGGCTCAGCGAGAAAGAAGAGAGGTCGTCCTCTTTCAACTGTGCTCTCCACCAACGGGCCAGACCAGACCTCCTCCTCCTTTAATCCACAACCCTCAGCAGACAGAGCTTGCCAGTCATCCAGAGGGCTAGACTAGCATTAGCAGTCCCTTATGTACTACTTTTTTTTTAAAAAGTACATTTAACATGTTTACCCCTTTATCATAAAGTAACGCATATCTACTTGGAAAATTTTAACAACACAAATAAGTAAAAATGTAGGAAAGTAGTTAATCTAGCCTTGTCATAATTTTCTTCTTCATTTTTAGGAGGGCTTTTCCAATTAATTGAAAGAAATTCAAAGTAAAAGCTACTTCAATAAAAGACAAAGATTAAATTTCCTTTTTTTTTTTTTTGAGACAGCCTCAAGCTGTCACTCTGGATAGAGTGCTGTGGCATCACAGCTCACAGCAACCTCCAATTCCTGGGCTCAAGCGAGTCTCCTGCCTCTGCCTCCCAAGTAGCTGGGACCACAGGCTCCCGCCACAGCCCCAAGTCATTTTTTGGTTGCAACCGTCATTGTTGTTTGGCGGGTCCGGGCTGGATTCGAACCCGCCAGCTCAGATGTACGTGGCTGGCACCTTAGCCCACTGAGCCACAGGCGCCGAGCCTAAATTTCCTGTTTTAACATGATAAACCACTATAGCACTAGATGTATGTTTTTAACAGTAACTAATAAATAAAAACCTTATTTGGATTTTCACATAATTTTTTTGAACAGCTCTTCCCCTTTTGTTATCTCTACTGGGCAGCATGGGTTATCTACCCTATTATAAAATGACACAATGCCTTTAAAAACTCACAATAGGCTGGGTGCAATGGTTCACACCTGTAATCCTAGCACTCTGAGAAACCCATGCAGGAGGATCACTTGAGCTCAGAGGTTTGAAGACCAGCCTGAGCAAGAGCAAGATCCTGTCTCTATTAAAAGTAGAAAAACTAGCATGGTATTGGGATATGCACCTGTAGCCCCAGCTACTTGGAGGCTGACGTAGGAGGATCCCCTTAAACCCAGATGTTTGAGGCTGGCTATGAGTGAAGGTGATGCTACAGCATTGTAGCTTGGGCAAGAGAGTGAAACACTGAGTTTAAAAAAACAAACAAAACAAAAAAACACAACACCTCACAGTAGAGATCTTTTTGCATATAATCTGGCATCTGATAGGTGATTAGAAATGAGTGACAAATGAATCCAACTGTATACTAAAATGCATCTTCAAAAAAACTACAGAAAAAGAAAAGCACCCTGCTCAAGCCTGAAGTTACAAGATAAACATGTAATCTATTCACAGTTCAACCAGAGCCAGTCACTCTCACCTATTTGATGGTAAAAGGCAGGGTCTTAGGGCAAATTAGGTTTACAAAAGTTATTATTTAAATATCTTTACTTCTGGAGTCTGTCAGGTGGCTCATGCTTATAATCCTAGCAACTCTGGGAGACTGAGGCAGGAGAATCACTTGACCTCAGTCAGGAGTTCGAGTATAAGCCTGAAAAAGAATAAGACCTCCTCTCTACAAAAAACTAGAAAAATGAGCTGGGTAAGGTAGCCCACACCTATAGTTCCAGCTGCTTGGAAGCCTGAGCAGGAGGATCATTTGAGCCCAGGAGTTGGAGGTTACAGTGAGCTTCTATGCTACCACTGCACTCCAGGCTGGGTAACAATGTGAGACACTGTCTCCAAAAAAGAAAAGAAGAAAAAGAAAGAATCTTACTTCCTCCACCCTCAAGCTCTGCAGTAGATACTCATTACTCAACTATAAAATGGACTTTTGAAGATACATGTTTGCACAGTTCACTTAGTTTTTTAATGTACTAATACTTTGTTTATGAATAAATAATTTATATATTCATTTGGTCCTTTTTTTGACCACCTATTGGGTGTGCAGTGTACAAAAGGACCTTTATTGGTAGTTTTTAAAGCCACTATGTCATTTAACACTAGGATAGATAACTGACCATTAGGGCAATAAAAATAATAAGAAATCTGGAATTAGATCTTTGGGACTTACAATCCTAACTCCATAAATTCCTAATTAATGTGAAGCTAGATATGTTTACAGCTGCATATCAATGTGAGGTCAGAAATTAACCACAATGACACTTAGTTTTAGTATGTTTTGCTGTCTTTATAAACGAATTACAAAACCCATTAATAGAAAGATCATTTGATATGTATATTGTTACATCATTTTCAAATTCATGTGATAACTACAATTATCCACCAGAAAAACAACAATCTTACCTTTTTTCATTTCCATATGACTTCTGTGCAACTTTTGCATGAAGAATAAGTACTGTTTGATCCCCTCGCTCTTTTAAATAATTTCGCATAGCTTCCCTAAAATCAAATATAAATATTACTTTTACAAGGGTGAAATTTTTGATGATATCTTTTTTCTTTACTACTATGCTTTGTAATGAGAAGAATGCTTGTTTTTTAAAAAAGCAAATCTAGGCTTGACGCACATAACTCAGTGGTTAGGGCGCCAGCCACATGCACTGAGGTTGGTGGGTTAAAACTCTGCCCCAGCGTGCCAAACAAAGAAACAAAAAAAAAGCTGGGCGTTATGGCAGGTGCCTATAGTCCCAGCTACAAGGGAGGCTGAGGCAAGAGAACTGCTTGAGCTCAAAAGTTTGGGGTTGCTGACAGCACTCTACTGAGGGCAACATAGTGAGACTCTGTCTCGGGGGTGGGAGGTGTGACGGGGGAAGGTGATTCTAAATTCAAAGTAAAGCAAAACAAATCCATGAATTAAATTTGAAGATTATATAATGGGACAATAAATACTGCTCATTTTCAACTCTACAGGGTTTTTTTTTTTTTTTGAGACAGTCTTAACTCTCTCACCCTGGGTAGAGTGCTGTTATATCATAGCTCACAGCAACCTCAAACTCTTGGGCTCCAGAGATCCCTTTGCCTCAGCCTCCTGAGTAGCTGAGACTACAGGCACCTGCTGCCACAAAGCCCGGCTAGTTTTTGTATTTTGAGCAGAGACAGGGCCTCTCTTGCTCAGGCTGGTCTTGAACTCCTAAGCTTAAACAATCCACCCACCTCAGCCTCCCAGAGGATTAAGGCATGAGCCATTGTACTTAGCCTTATACTCTGTTCTTTACAAGAATTCTCATTGTTTGGAATTTAGGATATAACTCAATTAAATCCCACCTACCACCTCAAGAATAATTAGAATTAACATAGACACTGTTAATGTGGTTTTCTTTATAAAGTTAATGAAATACAATATATTTGTAGCTTCCCCCAGTTTCATTCCCCTAGCTATTAGAATCAGTATTTTTCTTTGAATATAAAAGCCATAAGAAATCATTAAGCCATCTGAATTTATTATTACATATCCTAAACTTACATTCCTATAAGGACTAAGAAAGGGCAATAATCTATACAAAAGTACATAATTATATGAAAAGTGTTATTAAACAGATGATATTTAACAAAGGCAAATTGAAATTAGTGAAAATCCAAATTAAAGTTTGGAAAAAGTACAATGTTAATTCTTTTCAGTACAAACTACTGTAACTACATACTTATTAAGCAAATGCTGTATAGAAAGTTCAATATCTTAAATATATTTACTCCTCTAAATTATTTTACCAAACAATATTATATATTACAAAGAAAGCATGCTCTACACATAACAATTCTGTATCAGCAGAATCCAAATTTTGGGGACTTTTTTAGACATCACAAAATAAAATGCTATTCTATTTTATTATAAACGAAGACTGATCTAAATAATAAGAGCATATCTATATAATAGTATGAAGTTGTTGAGGTAGCCGGGGCAAATGATTTTACCTCCGCCAGCCTGTTTCCAGATCTGGAGACAGGAGATCGTAACACCTCCCTAACACAAGGTGGCTGTGGGGATCAAGCATTTGCATTTATTGACTAAAGAAAACCTGTTAGCTTTAAGGCAGAGCAGGTAACACCAGGATAAAACTAGAGCACTCATTTCTACCACTAAGAAGGAACTCAAAGTCCAGATTTTAAGGAAATACAATGATCCAAAGAGAGGTACATACAAAAATCACCAGTAAGGAAAGGCCGTGTGAAGGAGGGAGTGGATGATAAAGGACTGCACGCTGGGGAAAGTCTCTTAGAAGCTGGAATTCTCAAAGAGTAGTAGACAGAGAAAGTGGGAGGAGAAAAGAATAGTAAGGCCTTGCAGGGCTTGGGAGTTAAGTGGTGACGACAAAGACTTGAATGGGGCTATGGTGTAAGGCAACCACAACAATAAAAATCACAGCAACTAATGTTTCTTGAGTATTTACTATGTGCCGGCCCAGAATGGAGCACTTTAAATACCTTATTCAATTTAATCCTCATAACCCAACAAACTAAGTACAGTTAATACTATTCTGGCTGTACTGGGCAAGGCCCTGCAGTAAGTGTGGCAGTCAGGAACTGAAACAAATTCAGAGAGATTCTAAAGTGAGCAGAGGCAAGGAGAAGATTAACAAGGTGGGTAAAGGCAAAGTGTGATGAGTCTTCCCTGAAGGTTAGACATTCGTACACTTAAATACTAAGTATAAAAGTTTAAGCTAATTCAAATATCACCCCATTAACTGATGATGATAACAGCGCTAGCAGGTATTAAAATTTTAGGAAGTCAGGGGGGAAACTTAAAATGTTAGGGGAAAAAAACCATCCCTCCATGAAATGGGACAAGAGCACCATTCAGTTTTCTCTCATTCTCATTATGGAAAAATAATATGCTGTAGAAAATAGATTTTCTTGTTTTTGGAGAAATGAATACTATTTCTAATATAATAGATTATGTTGACAGATGACAACTCTGAAGTGCTCCCTGGAACCATCAAATTGAAAATATTCAGTAGGCTTTTGGAAATACCCATCTATTGTCCAGGACAGAGATCTGAGTTGTAAACGCAAGGTTCACTAGGATGTGACTAACAAGAGTTATGGGAATGAATGAAATCTCCCAAAAGGAATATGCAATGAAAAGAGAACATACAAAAAGAAAGAGCAATCAAAAGGTATGACTCAGCAGTAAGTCACTTTAATTTTAGCAAAAAGTATAAAAGATGCCAGTGGGGAGGGACTGAAGTCTGAACACCTTCATTTTATTTGTAAATTAGAAACCATTCTGATGTAGCATAACCCCACACAAGAGAAAAACTCAATTTAATTCAAGGTGGGGGGCAGGGGAAAGCGGGAGGAGACGGGCAGCACTCTCACCTAAAGGGCACAGGTAGGGTTCATGCTAACAAAGGCAAACACTGTAACCTAATCACTTTACCTTCACAATAATCTGAAATTTTTTAAAAAGTATAAAACAAGGGAGAGAAAAAAAGAAAAAGAGCAGCAAATCCTTGAAAATATCCTCTAGGGAATGGAAAAGGAAGTTGAATAGACAAGTAAACTGACTGAAGATCAAAAATATCAAAGGAACAGCTAAAGTTAGAATCCACAATTAATGGTGCCAGTTCCCACCGACATTCCAAGGGTGGGAGTGGAGAGCACCTCCTCAAACGCACTGTGTACTGAGGGTGGAGGTGCAAATGAAGACAAGGCTGAGAAGGTGCTGTCAGGTGATAGACCAAACTCTGGGTGGATAAGAAAACTAAACAGGGAGGGAGAGGGAGAGAAAAGGAAGAGAGAAAGAGAAGAGTGAGAGAGAGAGAAGAAAGAGAAAGAGAGAAAGAAAGAGTAAACCTAGGACAAAGCCCAAAACTGAACAAATAGATACTTGAAAAGAAAAATTTTAAACTGTTAAGTGTATTTCCCCAAACTAAATTCTATTTGCATTTGTAATCTTTATTATATCATTTAGCAATTACTTGATTATGTTTTTCAGTTTTCATGTTTATTTTTCTTATCTTTCCAAATAAATTACAAAATCTTTAAGGGCAAGATTCATATTTTGTACTTCTCTCTTTTGTGATAACTTACGTAAAGCAGGACACAAGGTAGTACTTGATAATGTCTGAGGCAATCACAAATCCTTTCTACAAAGATGAATTAATTATAACCATTAAAAGAGCTAAAAAGCCTACTGTACTAACATAACCATCAACCTTCAGGATAGGGCAGCAGCTGTGGCTCAGTGAGTAGGGCGCTGGCCCCACATACTGAGGGTGGCGGGTTCGAACCCAGCCCCGGCCAAACTGCAACACAAGAAGAGCCGGGTGTTGTGGCGGGCGCCTGTAGTCCCAGCTACTCAGGAGGCTGAGGCAAGAGAACCACCTAAGCCCAAGAGCTGGAGGTTGCTGTGAGCTGTGCACTCTACCAAGGGCAACAAAGTAAGACTGTCTCTAAAAGAAAGGGGAAAAAAACCTTCAGGATAACCCCATTAGTACACTTTAGAAAGAGGAGAGAGGTTAAATAAATAACCTTACCATGATGGTAGTGAAGAACCAGATTCAAACCAAAGCACAAAATTATACTGTCAGATATCTTGTGGTGGTTAAGAGCACATTGACATGAAAGAAACTAGGATCTGAATCTTAACCTGTCACTAAGCCTGAGCCTTCTCACCTACAAAATAAAGACTGTAGCACCTCACAGTCAAAAAAACTTTTAGTCCACAAACTGACATATAGTTAAGTGTCTGCAAACTCCTTGTGATTACGATTATTTCTTTACAAAGGGGGCGTCAATCTTAATAGTTAATAACCACATAGAGTACAAGGGGAGCAGAAATGGGATTTCCACTGAAGCTTTGAAGAGCAAACTTGAAAATGACCAAGGGTAAATGATTAAGCATCTTATTCAATTTGCAAAACATAAGTTTTCCAAGTATACTAGGTCAACTGTGCTACTATCCATCTTCCCCTTGACGATTTATTGAGAGCCTATTACATGCTAGGCACTGGGCATTGGACTACTGATTTCCAGTACTGAAATTAACTGATTACCATTAACATCTCAAGGTGCTGACCAGGAATGGTGACTCACACATATAATCCAAGCACTCTGGGAGGCCAGAGCAGAAGGATCCCTTGAGCTCAGGAGTTCAAGATAAGCCTGAGCAAAAGTGAGACCCTGTCCCTACTAAAAATAAGCCAGGAGTTGTGGTGGGCACCTGTAGTCCAAACTACTTGGGAGGGTGAGGCAGGAGGATCGCTCGAACCCAGCAGTTTGAGGTTGCTGTGATCTAGGCTGATACCCTGGCAGTCTAACCTGGATAACAGAGCAGGCTCTGTCTCAACAACAACAAAAAGAAACAAAACTTACCTGAATTCTTCTCCTGAAGATACACTAATCCCTTTTAGAATATTTCTAAAGTATAAAAGCTTCTAAAATTATAATACTTGTAATTGAGATTTAACTGAAATACAATATACAGTTCGAACCCACCACCCTCAGTATGTGGGGCCAGTGTCCTACTAATCCAATTTTTCTGCCACCCACATACTCCCCAGCTCTTATTTGTTTGGGGCAGGCCATTTTCCTACAAGCACAACCACTCAAATACAACGCATGATCACCTGTTTACATCAAAACATATGGCCTGCCGAGAAACAGAATGTAGTACAATCTGTGCTGTCTGTTGGCTAGAGTTTGTACTACAATGAGGAAAGTAGAGGAGTGGGTGAACAAACAAAAAAGACACAAGAGCAGAACAGGAAAGCATTATGTCAGACAAGGATCGGAGAGGGTTGAAGGGTATGGTGTAGTAAGTCCGGCATGTGCACGTATACCAACACCACCATCAAAATAAAGCTATTCACAATACCCAACAATTTCTCTTCTGTTGCTTTGTAATCTTTCCTTCTACCTTTCTCTAGCTCTGGAAACTAGTGATTTGCTTTTTTCCTTATAGATTACTTTGTACTTCCCAGAATTTAACATAAATGGAATAATCATACAGAATATACTTTCTCTTGATTTCTTTAGAAAATTGAACATAAATATGTATTTACTTTTTGGAGGCAGGGTTTCACTCGGTTGCCCTGGGTAGAGTGCCACGGCATCATCATTAGCTCACAACAACTTTAGTCTCTTGAGCTCACGTGATTCTCTTGCCTCAGCCTCTCCAGTAGCTGGGACTTCATACAGGTGCCTGCCACAACTCCCAGCTAATTTTTCCTGTGTTTAGTAGAGACAGAGTCTCAGTCTTGCTCAGGCTATCTGGAACTCCTCAGCTCAAGCAATCCACCCACCTCAGACTTCCAGAATGCTAGGATTACAGGCATGAGCGCCTGTGTCCAGCCAGAGCATAATTATTTTGAGATTCATGTTGCTGCATATATTAAGAGTTTGTTCCTTTTTTATTGCCAAATAAAAATTCAGAACATACTTCAGTTAGTTCATATACTTTTTGCCCATATAGGCAAAAACAACTGAAGCTAACAAGAATATATGTGCTCAAGCATTTGTATTCACGTTTTCAATTTTTTTTTTTGTTTTAGAATAAATATATAGGAATGGAATGTATGAGCCATATGGAAGGAGTTATGTTTAATTTTTTAAGAAAGTGCTCAATTATTTACCAAAACTATTGTACTATTTTACATATCCACCACCAGATATGAAACTACTGTTTTACATGATATCACCAACCTTTTAAATTTTGGACATTTTAATAAATATACAGTATTATCTAACTGCTAGAGATCGAATGTGTCCCCTTCTCCTCCTGCACAATTTATATGTTGAAACCTAATTCAAAATGTCACAGTATAAGAAGGCAAAGCATTTGGGAGATGATTAAGTGATGAGGATGGAGACTTCATGAATGGAAACCAGTGCCCTCATTTCTTCTGCCCCATGAGGACAGAGCAAAAAGACAATTACCTATCAACCAAAAAACATCTCTCACCAGGCCTCAGATTTGCTGGCACCTTGATCTGGTACTTCCCAGTGAACTATGAGAACCAAAATTGTGGGTTGTAAGTCACTCAGTCCATGGTACAGTGCTACAGCAACCCAAAGTGACTAAGATACTCAATATGGTATCAATTTGCATTTCCTTGATGGTTGTTTGCATAAGGAACACCATCTGGATAAAGTATCTATTCAAATCATTTTCCCCTACTAAAAATGGGTTGTTCATTTCCTTATTATTGACTTGTAAGAGCTGTTTTCATCTTTAATTTTAATGAAATAAAATGTATCAATTCCTTCCATAGATTGTGTTTTGGGTGTTATATTTAAGAAATCTTTGCCTAGTCCAAGGTCACAAGTATTTTCTGTATCTTCTTCTAAATGCTGTATAATTTAAATTTTTATATTTAAATCTGCATTCAGCTAATTTCTGTACATGGTGCTATGTGTAGATCGTAGTTGCTTTGGGTGTGTGAGGGGTCAGGGAGAGGAGGTTGCATATGGATGTACGATTGTTCCAGAATCAATTGTTAAAAAGACTATTTTCAGCTCGGCACCTGTGGCTCAAAGGGCTAAAAGGTGCCAGCCACGTACACTTGAGCTGGCGGGTTCAAATCCAGCCCAGACCTGCCAGACAACAATGATGGCCGCAACCAAAAAAAAAAAATGGCCGGGCGTTGTGGCGGGTGCCTGTAGTCCTAGCTACTTGGGAGGCAGAGGCAGAAGACTTGCTTGAGCCCAGGAATTGGAGGTTGCTGTGAGCTGTGATGCCACAGCACTCTATCCAGGGTGACAGCTCAAGGCTCTGTCTCAAAAAAAAAAAAAAAAAAAAAGACTATTTTCATCTAACTAAATTGCCTTTGCACTTGGATTGGAAAACAACTGATCATGTATCCAAAGAACACCTGCATATCTCTTTAGCCATCTTCATATCAACACCATACTTACTACTTTAGCTTTATAAGAGGATCTGAAACCAGGCCGTGTAAAAGTTCTTGTTGCTTTTTCCCAAGGTTGTTCTGGCTATTCTAGGTTGCGTGCATTTCTGTATAAATTTTAGAAACAGCTTTTCATAACAGCTTTTGAAAAGCTATTTTCAAAAACCTTGATGAAATTTTGATGGGGATTGTGTTGAATTCATAGATCAATTCAGAAATAACTGGCATGGTAACAATAGTTAAGTCTTCTGCCTAATTAACATTTATTTAGGATTTCCAAGTTCTCCAAGCAGTGTTTAGTGTAGAGTTTTTACACATTTTTTATCAGATTTTCCTTAAGAATTACCTATTTTTTGGTACTGCACTAAATGGTATTATTTTTAATTTTAAATTTCTGTCTATTACTAGTAAATAAAAATACAATTTAATTTTGTATGTTGATTGGGTATCCTACTACCTTGCTTAAGTTCACTTAATAGTTCTAGTGGACTTTTTAAAGAGTTTATAGAATTTTTTTTTTTGAGACAAGAGTATTTTTCTCCCTTTAGCTCTTCAAAGCTCTTGCTTCTCTGTCTTATCCTTAGAAAGGTTGCAGATAAAAAGTCTTGTCTGTCATCCTTATCTTTGTTCCTTGGTACATAATTTGTCTTTTGTCTATATTGCTTATAAGATTTTTTCTTTATCACTACCTTTTTCTTTTCCTGAGACACAGTCTTACTCTGTTACTCAGGCTAGAGTGCTGTGGCATCAGCCTAGCTCACAACAACCTCCTAGCTCACACAACCCCACTTAAGCCTGGGTTTAAGTGATCCTCTTACCTCAGTCTGCTGAGTAGCTAGGACTACAGGCACCCACCACAATACCTGGCTAATTTTTCTATTTTTAGTAGAGACGGGGTCTTACTCTTGCTCAGGCTAGTCTCAGACTCCTGAGCTCAAGGGATCCTCCTGCTTTGGCCTCTCAGAGTGCTAGGATTACAGGTGTGAGCCACCTGCCCAGCCTTTATCACCGATTTTAATCAATTTGATTATGAAGTACTTTTGTATAGTTTTCATACTTGGGATTCAGAGTTTCTATAATTTTCACCAAAGAAAATGTTTTCATTATTAATCCATATATTGTTTTAGTCATACCCCCCTCAATGACTCTAATTACATACACATTAGAGACCACCGCTGACAAACCACACCTTAGTAACACCCCCTTTTCACACTTTTCTCTGTGCACTTTGTTCGAGGTAGTTTCTATTGCTATGTCAAGTTATTAATCAATTCTTTGTCAATCTGAAATTTATCCCACTAAGTGTATTTTTTCACCTTAAATATTGTAGTTTCCATCTTTAGAAATCTGAGAGGCTAAGGCAGGAGGCTCGCTTAAAATCAAGTTCAAGAGCAGCCTAGGTAACATGGAAGACTTTTTTTTAAGGGAGGGGAATTTCTTTATCTACTAATTCTATCACCTATGTTATTTCTAGGTTAGTTTTGATTGACTTTTCTCCTTATTACTGTTCATACATTTTCCTGCCTCACTGTATGACTGATTCTGATTTTGTCTTTCCAAGGCTGTTATTCCACCTTTGAGCTCTGTTTGTGTACACAGTTTCTTGGAACAAGTCTGATCCTTTCAATCTTACTTGAAGTTTGTCAGGTGAAACCAGACCATCATTACTGAAGCAAAACCCTATGAGTGCTCCAGCTAATACCCTGTAACTTATGCAATTTATGCTCTGGCTATTTTTAATAGGCACAATTTATAGACCTAAGTAAGCTTTAGCAACTGTTTTCTCTAGTTCTGCTGGGTCATTTCCCGTTACCACGGACAGTTCCCTCTAACATATGTGGCAGTTTTATCCAGTTCTCTGCCCTGCTAACTAACCACGTTGGCTTGTCTGGGTTTCCTCTCCCAAAAAGGTGCTGGAAACTAACTCCAAGCACTAAACTAAGGCAATCATCAGGCTCGCCTCATTTGTCTCCTTTTTCTGGGGGATCACTATCTTTACTTGCTTGAAAGTCTTTTTTTTTTGAGACAGAGCCTCAAGCTGTCACCCTGGATAGAGTTCTGCGGCATCACAGCTCACAGCAACCTCCCATTCCTGGGCTCAAGCGAGTCTCTTGCCTCCGCCTCCCATGTAGCTGGGACCACAGGCGCCCGCCACAACACCCGGCCATTTTTTGGTTGCAGCCGTCATTGTTGTTTGGCGGGCCCAGGCTGGATTCGAACCGGCCAGCTCAGGTGTACGTGGCTGGCGCCTTAGCCCATTGAGCCATGGGCGCCGAGCCGAAAGTCTTTATTTTTAAAGACATGAACAGAATTTTTTTTTTCTTTTTGAGACAGAGCCTCAAGCTATCACCCTGGATAGAGTGCTGTGGCATCACAGCTCACAGCAACCTCCAATTCCTGGGCTCAAGCGAGTCTCCTGCCTCCTCCTCCCAAGTAGCTGGGAC
>CAUYON010057422.1:0-22342 GCA_963573935.1 Arctocebus calabarensis
ATAGGGTTGATGTGCGTTCCTCGACCTTGTCTCTTGGCTCAGCTCCAAACCGTTTGCTTTCTTGCTAAATTTCTGTCCTTTAACTCTCCTTCTGGACAGGAGTGTCTGCAGAAAGCTGGCTACAGACCACCATCTTGGCTCCTCCCAATATTCCACTTTTTATACTATCCCTTTTCTTTTCTTTTCTCCTGCCTTGGTGGAGAGCAAACTAAGGCTTTTTTTTTGGCGGGTAGTATTGGGACAGAGCCTAGCTCACTGTCCAGGCTAGAGTGCTGTGCCTTCAGACTAGCTCACAGCAGCCTCAAACTCCTGGTTCAAGAGATCCTTCTGCCTCAGCCTCCTGAGTAGCTGGGATTACAGGTGTTCATTACAATGTCTGGCTCATTTTTCTATTTTTAGTAGAGATAGAGTCTCACTCGCAGGCTGGTCTCAAACTCCTGAACTCAAGTGGTCCTTCCGCCTTGGCCTCTCAGCGTGCTAGGATTATAGGTGTGAGCAAGCTAAGTCTTAGCAAAGTTTGTACTCTCCCTGCCCTGTGGCTCCCAGTCAAGGGTCCCCTTTATTTCTCTTGTCTCCCTTAATTTTCAAATACCCTGAGGGATCCCAAAGATGGAGTACACGCTCAGACTCTCTTGAGTTACAGCATAACATCTCAAACTCAGGAGAGTCAGCTTTACGGCTGGTGTAGGCCAGTGGTTTTAAGGACACTTGTCAGAAAAGACCATATGCATTCCCATAAATTCTGTGGGAGGTAAGGCACAAGCTGAATTGATCAAAGTGTTCACCTTATACTTCTGGAGCAAAGGAAAAATAATAATGTGTCAGAGGACAGTTTACCTTGTTTAATTAAACAGCTGCTGCCCAGTTGCCCTGTAGTTCCCCGAGTGTCAGCCAGTATCTGCAAACTGGTCCTCTGGGGTGCTTTTCTAGCTTATGAGTTAAACCCAATGTTTCACAATGACAGTCACTGTATCTTGAGACCTCGTGAGCTTAAACGTCCCAGGACGAGGGGCCTATGTGGGGTTTTGCTGAGAAGGGTCAAGAGGATCTGTAAGCAACACAAATGTGATGCCATTTCTTCTCTTAACTGAAGGGAATACTAGCTGAAAACTCAATGGCAGGTCAACTCAGAAAAACTGGTTTGGATGCCCTGTGACAGAGTGGTATGGAGGCTGAACTTAGATTTTGTACCTGCAGTTTACTCTAAGTGGCCTTTATTTTAGGCTAACTAAAACAAAGGTGTTTTGATTCATATCAGTTAAAGTCTCCCATGTTTTAGAAATGCTCTAGGTAAGATTTCAGAAGGAAAAAAAATGAAAATACATCTCCCCTGCCACCTGTTCTTGTAACAAAGAGCGTTCATTCTTTATGCAGAAATTAGAAGAAATTCATAACTCAGTCATGTTCTATTTTGCCCATTTGAGTGATTTTTAAAAATGCTGAGCCAATATTTTAAAAGTGTGAGTATTTTCACATAAATATATGGATTTCTGGCTTGCCTTGAAAATTTGGAGTATCTGGAATGTTTGGTGAATGGATGACCATCAGTGATGTGGGGCCACTGCCCCCGTAAACAGAGCAAGGCACTGCCGGTTAACTGCAGTCCCTCCTTTCTACGATGTCTTCACGACATCCTCTGACTTGTGTTTTTACTGCTTTCCTGGCCCCTAGTGGCATTTCAATCTTTGACTTCTAATTTTTGGTGTAATATGCTACTTTTTTCCTTGAGGAGTTTAAAGTTTTTATGTTTTAGCTAGGATCGATCCCAAGCTGTCTTGTAAACACAATGTATTTAGCAAATTTATTAATTAGACTTCAAAACATGTTAAGGCTTTAATAAAGAATATTTGTTTAATCTTATTTCCTTCCAGTGCCCTGATATTTAAGACTTCTTTTGTAAATGATAATTCCATTTCATGTAGTCTCACATGTCCCGTCAGGCCCTAGACTTATAGAATGGCCACTCTGAATTCTATTTAAGCAAATAAGCATTTTCCTTTAAAGTGAAATAAGGCTAGCAGTTAATATGAATAGGGTGGCTTCCTACATAACAACATTAGTCCAAGCCCAGATATTAACACAAACATAAATCTTTCAAGTCAAAAGATATTCTTAAACTTCAGTAGCCTAAACACAAAACAATCAACATAGGGACAAAATAGGAGAGCGAAATAAGTCCACCAAAGGAAGTATAACAAGGAAGATCTGGACATTAAAATGCAAATGATAAGGTCGTGGGAGGCTGGTGCCTGAGCTGGTGGCGCCGGAACCACAGCATCCCTGCCACCAGCAGCTGCAGGCCCAAGATAAGACTTAGCGAAGCAGGCACAAAATTTAGGAGAGTATCAAAAAAGTCAGTTATCTCCACATATACCATTTTAATAAGTTCTATTACTTTCCATCCTGCCCATTTTATATCTAAGAAAACCAAGGCTCAAAGATGTGGAGTGTCTTGTCCAAGGTTATAGCTAATAACTGGCAGAGCCAGGATCCAGGCAGCTTGACTTGATGGAGCTCCTACCTGCCCATAGCCATAGTACAACAGAGCCTAGCACTGCTAGGATGACTCAGCCTACAGCTGGATGGTGTTGTGAGGACCCTGATGAGACTCCACTCTCCTGGTGGCACCTGCTGGATCAGCGATAGGTTTATGACCTCAAAGCAGCCCTCCATGGACTGACTCAGGCTGAATTCATTTAGTGGGAGACATAGTCTGCTGGTTTTCTTACATTTGATGCTTTCTATTCAATCTACTGTTAGGGACGAAAGGGAGGGAGAGGAAATCAGTAAATACATACAAGGTCTGACAATTAAGTTCGGGAACTCATCCTAGAAAAAAGTGCTACATACCTCACTTCTCAATACCACTCCATTCAGCAGATGGCCAATGGGAGTACTTTTGAAGATGGCTATAGTGATATTCAGCAATGAAGTATATAGCACTTTTTCTAGGATGAGTTTGCCAATTTAATTGTCCAGACCCTATACTACCATAGATCTGGTGACCATTCCAGAGAAAGAGTTCCGAAATTGCTTTATAGGGTGGACTAGGTGCTGGCATCAGTGTATAACTTCCCCAGGGAGAGTACTTCAAAGGTGACCGTGGTGATATTCAGTATGGAGGTAATGGATAACTTTTTTTGAGTTGAGTTTGTGAAATTTATTGTCAGACCTTGTAAATACAGAGAGAGATAGAAACCTAAGGACATTGAGACTGAGACAATGACAAATACCTGTTGTTGGGGAAGCAAGAACCATGAAGGAGAGACCATTTGACCATAAACTTTGAGCCCAGACATGACAGGGAGGGGACCCAGCGGTGGGGGAACTCACCTGGCTCACACGAGAGCTGCATTGAAATGACCCTCCAGTCTCTGGGGGTGCAGCTGAGGTCACTCGAACCTTTCTTCTGGCATTCTTGCTGTGTGTTCTTCCCCTGTCCTTCCTTAAACATTCATATCTTTGAAAAAAATTTTAAGTTTATATGTCACTGACAGTCTGTGTCTTAACAGGAATGACCTCAGGTGCTTATCGCAACCCGAAAGACTGGCAGGCCCCCTTCCCACCCCCACCTCTCCCTCTTCCTGGTCTGCCGTGTCCTGCCCCCCTGTCTGTTCTCAGCCTTCCCCTGCATTCCTGGCCATCATTACACTTTAATGTAAAAGCCTTTATCAGTGGGGCCCCGTTTTTCGTTCCCTGGTGCCTCATGAAATGGTAGAGTCCAGCTGTCTGTGCTCCCTCAGCTGGTTCTCCAAGTGCTTCGTTGTCGGTTGGCTTCTTCATGCCTGCGGGCTGGCAGTAGAGGTGAGGAGTGGAGAGGTGGGTGGAGAAGCAGGCAGCCTCTGAGAAGCAGCCGTGCCAAGGTACAAGAGAAGTTCAGACCATCTAGCACCCTGTAAACACAGCTGCCCACTGTATTGGCATGTTTCCTATGGAATATTTACCTTCATTTTCAGACTTGTTGCTACTGCTATACCCTGATTTGAAATAGGCTTTCCAGCACAACTCAGCTTACTAAAAATAACAACTAACTATTGAATTCAGTGGTTTTCAGACTTCTGAGACTACACAACTCCTTTTGGTAATACATAATTAATAAACATGTTGTACCAATCACTGTTTAACTACTCGTAAGGACAATATAACCTATTTATACACAATTAAAACAATTCTCTAACCATACAAGAAGCTGTGTGTTCTTCCCCTGTCAATTAAGTAAATATATAAAGAAAATATAAATCTGGGGGTAGAATTATACCAGCGACATAAAAGGTCACCAGATATTTTTGCCTCTTTTTAGATTGTGAATATGCACTCTGGTATGGGTGTCCATCTTAGCCACTCAAAAATCATGAGTAAAAATGGTGACTATGGTTAAGTGGAGTGGTGGGCCCTCCGTAGATGTCCACGTCCCAATCCCTGGAACCTGTGAACATGTTACCTTCCATGGTTTTCCATGGAAGTACCTTTTTGAATACTTTTCAGATATGATTAAATTGAGGATCTTGAGGTGGGGAGTTATAGAGTTTATCTAACATAATAAGGGCCCTTATAAGAGAGAGGCACTGGGTCAGAATCACAGGAGGAGATGTGACAAGAGAAACAGAGGTCTGAGGGATCCAAGGTCATGAGCCAAGGAGTGTCAACAGCCGCTAGAAGGTAGAAAAGGTGAGAAAATGGATTGCCTCCAAACCTCCAGAAGAAACACAGCCCCAACGACTCACGTTGGACCTCTGACCTTTAAAATTGTTAGGATAAAACATTTGTGTTGTTTTAAGCCAATACTTTTGTAGTAATTTCTTACAGCAGCATGAGGAAACAAATACAGTGACTAATTCTTGGAAAATTCTAAACTATCTAAATCCAATCTTCATAAAATTGATACAATAACTTCTTTCCTGGAAAATTCACTATATACTCTAAGTATGCAAAAACACTTTACTTTGTAATTATATGTAAAATAGAGCTTGACTCTAGACTCAAATAATTATTATCAAGGCTTTTACCCTGTAGTCTTCTAGGTTCTCCACTTCCTTCACTCTCCCCTCCTCCCTTGCTCTCCCCCCTTCCTCTCCCCTCCTCCCTCTACTCTTCACCCACCTGCAATTTGGGTTCATATTTCGTGATTTAGCTTCCATTTTCTCTTGAGGTCTCCTTGCAGATGATGCTTTCCAGCTCTGCCTCACCTTTGCAGAGCAGCCCTTCAAGATCTTTTCTGCAAACATGGTTTGCTTCCCAAGGCTGCCAGCTGTTAAAATTCTTGTCTGAGGAACATGCTCTTCCTTTAGCCTAAAATGACCTTCTGCTTTCAGTCCCTGGATTTGACGGATGCCTAGTTGTCATGCAAAACTCATCTCAGGCACCATCCCTGCCAAATGGTTTCTTAATTTCCAATGTCATGAATAGGTCCCCTTCTTAGTTTTTTACTAACTTCTGAACTTATTTATCTTTTCTCTTTAACCTACTTTGTTTTTGCAATGTGTAAACATGGTGCAAAGCACCTTAGATATATTTGTCACTCATACTGTGTGCCAATCTTATGGGTGAGTTGTTTTTATTTTATTTTATTTATTATATTTTTGTGTGAGATAGAGTCTCCCTATGTCACCCTTGATAGGGTGCCATGGCGTCATAGCTCACAGCAACCTCAAACTCTTGGGCTTAAGGGATTCTCTTACTTTAGCCTCCTGGGCTACAGGCGCCTGCCACAACACCCGGCTGTTTTTTGGTAGTAGTTGTCATTGTTATTTGACAGGCCCAGGCTGGTTTTGAACCCTCTAACTCTGGTGCATGTAGCTGCCTCCCTAGCTGCTGAGCTGCGGGTGCTGAGCCTTATGAGTGAATTTAATTTATTCCCATTTTACAGGTGAGGAAACAGAGACCCAAAGAGCAAATGTTTAAAATTTATAGATTAAAGAAAATGATTCTTGTTCTTAGAATCCTTGATGTTTACAAAATATTAAGTTTCCAAGGATTACATTTTAAAAGGATTGAATGTTTATAATCTTTTACTCATTTATTATGTTGTATATACATAAAGACAAGTTTCAGGCTATGCCCCAAACTCTTGAGGCTGCCTGCCTTTGGGTTTACTTTATGCAGCGTGTATCAGGTAAACTTTTTACAATGGTCAGTTATTGGGGTCAAATTTCTTTGGCTTTTATGAATAAAATTTATAGAAACAAGGAAAAAGAAATTTAGTGGCATTTTAAACCTTTTCTGGGTCAATTTCTTTTATATTTTTACATAAAAGTTTTCATGTGTAATCACTCACATACTGATCTGTTTCATATTTAGTGTCACTATGAACCAGAAACATGAAAGCTTTGTCTCTGGAGCCCACATGCTAGTGGGGGAAATGCTGTGTCAGGGAGCCATAGCTTTATGAAGAGGAAGAAAACAGGGTTAAGGTGATAGAAAGTGGTAGGGAGTTCCCCATTACATAGTCAAGGGCGGCCTCACCAAGGACTGCTGTGTGAGCATGGCCTGGATAGAGTAAGGGAAAAAGCCCTGTGAATATCTGGGAAGTTGTGCTCCAGATGTCTTTTGTAATTTTTCTATTGTAAGTTGGGTTTTATTTTGAAATCAGAGTTAGACAGATCAAAGGTATCTATTGAGCATGCTCTAGGCACTTGGAGGGTGAGGTTGGGTGTTGAATGCTCAGTAATGGGGAGATACATGACCCTGGCCACCTCATTTACAACTTCTATAAAAGTTGAGAACAATACACATATACAAATATAGAGCAGTAAAAATGCATAAAATTATTTGGCACTAAATTGTGTTACACAGACTCTAGGTTTTGGGGAACTTCTTTGGGTCTTTCAATTTTTAGATGTTAAACTCTAATTTTGCTGGGTTGAGGCTAATTTAAGGACAAGGCGGTAGAACTGAGGTAAGAAGGTGAGAAAACTGTTCTTCCATGAACTTTAGTTCTCACCCCGTCTCACATAGGGATCTCTTAGTAGGCCACCTAGGCGTTTGTGAAATATAATTGTAATTGGGGAGAGGAAACTCTGTTGAGAGCTCAGACAGTTGAGTTAGAGTATATGGCATCCTAAGAAGAGGGAGGTTTCCTGCGCCCCTGAAGTATGGTCGAAAGAGTAGCAAATACATTATTTTTCCTGCTCCCCTTCTCTCCCTATCAAACTGTCTAGTACTGAGCCCACCTGGGGCTGTCGAAGGATTCGTGTCTAGACTATGAATATACTGACAGGGACTGTGCAGGTGGGATTAGGACATTTTCTGTATTTCCCAAGTGTCTCCTTTCCATAAGGTGCGATTGTTCACAACATAGTTTCTAATTATACTTCAGTTTCTGATAATGTTGCCTATGAACTAAAAAGAGTGAAAAGTAACAATTAAAACAATCATTGGATTTATTATGCTAAATGAATTTATTATGCTAATGGATACATGTACAGTCTGCACAGTAGACTTTTCTCTACTAAATTTAATAGTTTGCTTCACAGATTCATGTTTGAATCAGCTTTTTCTTTCATGTTAATGAGTATCATGGGAAGCATTTATTATAATACCTGGTATTCACAGTATGATTTTTACCCAAAAGTGTAGAAACATATTTTTAAGTTCAGTTATCCCTTAAGTGAATCTACCATACAAGACAGGCAGCAAACATTTGCATTTTATAGAAGGTTAGCTGGAGGTTAGCTGACTTAAAAAAACTGATGGTGACCACAAAAAAAAAAAAAAAAAGAAAGAAAAATAAAACTGAATGCATGTCTTCCACAAGATAGGAAACATACTTTTTTTGTAAAGCTGCCTACTCTGTTCTTTAAGCCCATCCTAATAAAAGTAGAGATAAGGCTTCCTGAAATACATAAGTGCTGCTGTAAACCTGAGTAGGAAGGCTTTCTTGTGGTTTTGATTAATAATTTCTCTAGCTGCAAAATCAAGGCCAAGATGCCCACGTGTTTTGTTGTCCGGCGTCAGAGTTCCAGGCAGTGTTCTCGGCGGCTGCCTCTCAGATGTGTCTGCTGCCTTATGCTGTGGTTGTGTCCTGCTGGCAGGCGGGAGTCTGTCCTGGTTGCTCTTGTGCTGTTCCCCATGACAGTGGAACCCAACCTCGCAGACTGGACTGATTCTCAGGCTCCTCTTTGTCTGTCTGTTTCTAGCAGGAGTCAACCGAGGGAATGTACCTGGAAGGCTGGAGCTTTTTCCCCAGGCGACCCCAGCGTCTGCCCCGTTCCTTTTGTCCTCAGTCCTGGGGTGGGTGGGAGTGACTTTCTGCTGCTGCTAATCTCTGGGTTGCCTCATTTTCTTGTTTACCTCTCAGCAGCTCTTCCTGTGTCTTCAATTCTCTGTTACTTGCCCCTCCTTTTGGCGTGTAAGATGGGTAAGACCTGAACCCCTACACGGGTTTCATTCCCCAGGGATGCTTGCCAGCAGTATGGACCACTTATGGACCATTTCCATTGGGGAAATTAAAGTTTATAAAATTTACTTCATTTTAGAGCTCCAGGAAGAGAATATATATATATTCTCATATATATGTGGGAAAACATAATAATAAATAATTTGGGGAAAACAAAAGGTAATAATAATATGTTGTCAGCAGGTATTTCTGAGCTGAGGTGTGAAATGAGACTTGTTAATTACACAGACTTTTGAGTTTCTTTATTGTACACCTTGGATTTATAACATTTTATAATTAATGAGAGGAATTAAATGGATGGAATGAAATAATGCCATTATGATGTATTCATTGAAATAATTAAAAGTTATAAGTAACAGCAATCTTTGCTTTTATTTGAGGAAGACACACTCCTTAGTAGCTTTACCACAAAACAGACTGGGAAATAAGTTTGCATGATTTTTCTGAGATGGAGGAAAAATGTTTATCGTGGACTAGTTAACCAGCATTTATAAGTAAGAGACTCATGTCTGGTGTCTTCCCCATTTCTTTACCATGCAGCATTCTGCAGGGGGAAAACCAGTAGAGTACGAATCATAGAACATAGTTCTCATTTAAGGTTAAGTTTGCTCGAGATAGGACGTGCAAGTGATTGATTGAGGGGAGGGACTTGTAAGGAAGTGAGCAGACAGGACAGGGCAAGGAACCAAGATGAGCAAAGATGTGTTTCAGCTGAAGTCTGGTTTGACAGCATGGGAAGATTGGGAGCTGGAATGACCCCACGGAGAAGCCCCACCTTGAGACAAGGTGGCCGGGCTTTGGTATCCTTATCAGTCAGGCGTTCAGTGTGGGTGGGCCCTGGGGTCAATGCACCTAACCTCATTGTCCGTGGAGGTTAGGTATAGCTATGAGCTCTTATCAGCAATAGCCACAGCTTCTGAGAGATGGATGAACGGTCCTAATAAAGGAGAGAAGTGTGGGGCAACCACAGCACCTGTCATGATACGGAGATGCACGACATCTGTCTTGCCAACCTTTGGCACTGGCTAAGATACGTAACTTCTCTGAGCCTCAGGTTCCTTGTCTGTTTAAAAAAAATGAAAAAGACAGGGAGTTGGTAATAATAACTTCATTCACTCTCACTCATAAACATGCTGGGAAAGCAGTCACATGCTGCGGAACCGTCACTGTCTTGCGTAGGTGGTCTACTGCAGGAGCGCAGCGCACGGTGTAAAGTTAATTAGAAAACTCTGTTTCAACACGATCGTGGTCTTCTCTTGGATTCCTCTGTACACAGAGTCTGAGATGAGACTGAAGATTGTTTATTTTGCAGAAACTCCTGGGAGGCAGCGATGAGTGAGTGGGAAGAGCGAGAGGGATGGAGGAAAGCCGGTGCAGGGTGTGCCGGGAGGTCCCGGCGGGGTGTGGTAGGGCTGCAGCGTACGCAGGCCAGCTGCTGGCTCTGCTGTCAGCAGGGAGCATGTGGGGACAGGCTTGGCACTGTTTGCCCACGGCCAAGGCATCCTGTCTGCTATACCCTTAGCACCGCTCAGGTCCGTCGGCACTCTTCCCTAATTCCATCTGTCACTGATTCTTCAAAGACTGGGCTGGCCCCTACCCCTAAGAAAAGATTTATCAGGGGAGAATTAGTTCAACAGTCCACACTCCCCTTGCTGCAGCTGCATCTTTGACCACGACTGATGTCCCCTATCTGTCTCCTCCACCGTCCAGTCTAGACTTCCCTTACTCTAGGCCAGCACTTCTAAGGTGCTTGGTCAGCAGGTGACCCAGACCCTCACCCCGAGGGCTCTGATGCTGTGTTGCATGGCTGTGGCACTTGCCTGTTTTCCATGATCACTGGCTCTGGAAGCACCAAGAGGCACCCTAGCGAATCCCCTGAGGTCCAGATTTACTCCCCTGCTCCCCGTCATGGAGACTCTCTGTCTCCTCAGGATGACCAGTTCGCCTATGTCCTGTTCTTCAGGACAGAGAAACTCTATTCTTTTCCTATGGTGTGGAGTCTGTGTCCACAGCAGAAGTTAGCTGAACTCCCCTTAGAGCAGGAGCCTGGGACGGCCAGTGCCCCTTTTGACAGCAGGAAGTAGCCAAGAGCTGTGGTTATCCTGTTTCCCTCTAAGATTTCAGGACTATACCTCCTTGGTGTGGGGGTGGGGACAAGAGGGGACGCAAAGAACGGGGCTGCAAGGGGGGGTGGGAGGGAAGTCCCGCTTGCTGGACAAGGAAGCCTGGAGGGCCCATAGGAATGTCATGAGAATGCTGTCATCAGCACTCAGCAGTTCTGGTCAAAAAACAGAGATGAATATGGGTGTGGGGTAATAGGTGACCGATGACCAATAGAAGAAGACAATAATCAATGACCAACAGAAAGGCAGTAATGCTGGGAGGCGCAGCCCATTTCAAATGGAGAGACAGAGGGTGTTTACAGCTCTGCAGGCCTTCGGGGCTCCGTCTCTCTCACCTCTGCTCCCTCACGAGAGGGATCCACTTCCATGAAGTGCTCTAAACTTTCTCTTCATTCTTAAATAAAATTTCTCTTAGTTACACTGAAAAAAAAATATGAGTACATTCCTGCTCTTTGGGAATTTGTCGCCTAGCATGGGAAATAGTGAACTACGTTTTGTAATTAATTATTTTAATACCGGGAGTACAAAAAAGACAGTAATTAATCCTGCCTGGAGAAATCCGAGAAAGGCTTCGTAGAGGAGATAGAATTTGGGTTGGCGGTTAAAAGATGAAGATGAATTTTCCAAATGAGCATGGGTGGAGAAAGGAGAGGAAACAGCATCAGCAAAATCAGCAAAGGCAGAAAGATGTGACGGCCAGGGCATGACTCGGGAACTGCAGGGGCTTTAGTGACTCAAGCAAAGGGCTTGTTGCTGGGTGGTGTGTGTGTGTGTGTGTGGAACAGAATTAAACAATGGTAGAAGGTGAGCAGCAGCATTGACCCAGGCCCAAAGGGAAAGACCCTGTGTTCCACTAGGGAATCTGGACTCTAGGAGTCTGAATCTGGCTCACAGACATCTCCAGTGTAACACATGTGTGCAGGCCGTGATGTCAGCACGGCAGAAACATTAAACCAGGATGGGAATGGTAGACAAGAAGGGGTTGGGGTTAAGGTCTCCCGCCTGAGCCACAGCACTACCCAAAGGCAGAGCTAGAAGAGGCCTTACCCTCCATTTTCAGAAGAAATCTTACAGTGGAAGTCAACATGGTCGAATAAAATCAGAGCTTCTCAGATTGAGGGTAGAAGGTAAGGAGGGGTCTGAAGGGAGGGAGCCCAGAGACCTAGCTGAGCGCCCTTTTGCTTTCCTTGTTACCAGGAGAAACAACAAAAAGCCAAATGAAATTGTGCAAGAATTATCTCAGGCTAGCACATGAATCTGTGACGAGTCTGAAACCCTCTCTCCTTAGGGTTTACATACATATACACACACACATGTATATATTATATATATATTATATATATACGTGTGTGTGTGTATAAATTGGGTTTTTTGGAAGCAGGTATGGGAAGGGTGAGAGAGAGACAGTGAGAATGTGCTGAATCCTTACTGGAATGGGGGCTGGAGGAGGGGAAATGGGAGTCCCATTGGTCAGCAGAGGATGGGAAAACTGTTAGCAATTGTCTCCTGTGTGCCATAGTCCCACTTTCTAAAATCATCCCACAGGCTCAAGGTAACCTTGGAAATTCAGCAAAAGTCTCGGGACCAGAGATGGTAGAGATGAGCTGTGAAATGCTCCAGCTCCGTGCTGCCCTGAGCTCTTATCTTCTGCTCTCTGGCCACACTTGTCTTCTTCCTAATTGGATCCCTTCACTAGTTATTTCAGTAGGATCAGAGGAGAAAGTGTCAAGGACCAGAGGAAGTAGCCGCACATAGGGGGAGCAGGATGCAGGACCTGCAAGAACTACCCGTGGGGCTTTTCAAACTGCTCCCCTCTCTTCCTCACTAGTAAAGATGCTAATAGCCCTGCCCCTTGGGCAAGGGGAAGGGCAGGGAGCCTCTGAGTCATGGAGAGTGTGTATCCCTAAAGCACGTGGGGGAGAAAAGTGGGCCCAACTCTTCCCGTAATCTTTGTTTCTTCTTGTCTTTCTGATACATTCTGGGGACAATTATTTCTAATTTCCTGTTAGTCATGATACTCATAAAATTACTAGCTCCCAGTATTTGTTTATTTATTACAGCCCTTAGAGTTTATAATTAATCCTAATTAATGACAGCACAGTAAAAATGATAACTATCGCTGCTGAAAGTCTTAGGCTTCTATGCACACACGGTGATCATTTGGACAAACGTCCACATTTCTTTCCTTATTGAGCAATGGGGGATGGAGTAAAGGAAGGCAGTTTGCTGTGATCCTCTGTGATCAAGACATTCCTGGTGTTCCGTGTTCCAAACACCTACAGTCATGAGTAATAATGATACGAAAAGGAAAGATGACTAAGCAGAGCTTTGTACTTTGGTAATTTGTGGGTAGAAAAGACAGACAAAGAGGAGGAGTTAATATTTTATAGCTAAGTCTTTTAAATGAAGTAAGTTTAGAACAAATATATAGATTAGTTCCAATGGAGAAGGGGTTTTACCCCCATTGTATTTTAGAAGAATTGAAGTGGTAGAAAAGAAAGGGCACAGGGCTAGCTGTATTATAATTTCATGTAATTTTTTCACTTACATTTTAAAATTTATCACAAGCATATGGTATATGGTTTTTAAAGTAAAAAAGTGTTAAAAATATATAAAGAATAGCAATCATCTCCCCCAAACTCAATTTCATTCCCGAACAGCAGTGAACTGCTTACAACTTTTTTCTTGTTCTGTGATTTTCTGTTTTGTAAAGTCAGAACTTATAGTTTTATACCCTAACTTCTCACCTCTGTCTAGCCTTTCAATGTAGTTATTTCATAAATTTTGGCTAAACCCATATTCATGTTTTTTTGTTTTTATTAGGTAAACATTATTTACCACTGAGCCAGACAGCAGACTATGAGTATGTTTGCTTTACTTTATAATCTTTTTTTTTTGTATTAACAACTGCTTCATTCACTGTTTTTCTCTGTTTCACTGCCTTAGAGTCTCTGGTACAACCCTTCCCATATCTTCCAACAGTTTTGGGAGATGTGTTCCTTAAAATTTTTCTCGCAGTCAAATGTATCAATAGCCTCTCGTGTCAATTTCTTTTTCTTCTGCAATATCTTCCATAGCCCTCAGTTATTCTGCTTTACCCTGGCTTTGTGCTCCCTGGACCTTTTACAGAACTGGCCTTCGCCTGATTCACTTTACTTCTTTCTCGTGTCCAGGATTCTCTGCCATTTTCTTTCTTCACTTATTTACCCATCTTCCTGAGACGTCATGGGAGTTAAATTTTCTGAGACTTTAATATTTGAAAAAGAGTATTTATTCTACCTTTATACTTGATTGACAGATTGTCTAAATCTAAAATCCTTGTTTGTAAATAATTTCCTCTCAGAATTCTAAAGATACCACTACACTGATTTTTAGCTTGTACTGTTGCCTCTGAGAAAGTGGATGTTTTTCTTATTCCCGACCCTGTGCCTGTGACCTGTTTTCTCATGCTGAAAATCTTTAAGATCTCTTTATCTCCGATATTCTCAAATTTCACAGTGTTATCCTCTATCTGGGTTACTTTCTCATTTACTTTGTTATCTCTTTTAGCAAGAAATCCATGTCTGAAAGTTCTGTAAATTTCCTTGATTTGTTTCTTTGAGAATTTCTCTTTTTCTGGAATACCTATTGGTTGGATCGAAACTCTAACTTTCTTAAGTTTTCTATCCTATTTTCCATCTCTTTGCCATTTTTGTGATACTTTCTGGGTGAATTTATTAACTTAATCTTGCTGCCTTTTTATTGTTTCTTATTTTTAAATATTAACACTGTTTTTGATACTACATCTAAAATAACTTTCTTATTTTTTAATGTTTATTTTTATAGCATCATACTTTTATTTCATGGATTTAACTTTTTAACAATTATTTTTAAACTATCTAATTCTTTTCCTGCTTCAATAGGGATGCTAATATGTCTTTCTTGCAGGAGAGGAGGGTCGAGTGCCATGAAGGTGTCACATCCCCAGGCACGTTGGGGAGAAAATGGCAGAGCTCCTGAGAGTATTGGTTCAAGTATCTTTAAAGTTTTATTTTCTTCCTGCGTTGTATCTGTTTCTTCTGAGTTTCTCTTATTTTCTCAATTATTTATTTGCTTGTCTCACTTTGATATTGTAGACTTTCCCCCTAAAGCCTGGAGTCCTTGACTATCCATTCATATTTAAGGATGAATCTTTGGGAAGTTGATGGGAAACTGTGCCTATTCCTTGGACTTTTCAACAGGTGGGCTTCATTGTAGGTCCATCAAAATGACACAGGTTTTTCATTAGGGAGGTTCAAATGTCAGAATCTGTAGTATTGTGTCTAGAGGTGGTTCGGTTTTGCTATAGATGTTTCCTGCGATGATCTGGGGGCCTCAGTCTGCAGACTTCCACTTCATTGCCCTGTGTCTCACTTCTGCCTTCCCTTCAGGCTCCCATCTCTGAGTCTCCACCGTCACCTCCTGCAGGAGTGAGGCAGGAGTAGTTAGGTCCATGCTCACCTTCGAGGCATCTGTGCTCCTAGCCAGCCTGGGTTCTGTGAACATTCCAGTTCGCGTCTCATCAGTATCTTCCTTTGGATGCCCTTAGCTGCATCCTGCCTCCTCCCTCCTCTCTTGCAAGTCATCTACTTCCTATGGCTTTCTGTCATCTTATGATTTAGTTCAGAATTGAAACTATTCCCTAACTATTCCCTAACTAACTGATCACTGTACATGACATGTATCAAAACAGCACTATGTACCCCATGAATGTATACATTATCATTTATCAATTAAAAAATTAAATTAAGAAAACTGTCTCCTAGATGGATCAAAGTTGAATTTCTATTTCTGATTCTTATTTCCTTGAGTATTGTGGTGATTTTTAAGATGAGAAAGATTGGAAATGTCCACTGTCTTGAAACAGAAAATCCAGAAATCATCACTGTAACTATAATGGGGAATTATGGGAAGTGGCTAAATAAGTTGCAGTGTGGAAATTTAAAAAAATTTTTTAAATTAAAAAAAATTTTTTTTCTCTCTTAGATTTCCCATATGCTAAGAGATGACACACAGACATGATAAAAACATCTTTTTCTGATGGCGCCTGTGGCTCAAAGGGGTGGGGCGCTGGCCCCATATGCTGGAGGTGGTGGGTTCAAACCCAACCCTGACCAAAAACTACAAAAAAAAAAAAAAATAAATGAATAAAATAAATCTTTTTCTTAAGTTTGTGAAAGTAGGTGAGAAAATAATGGAAGTAATTGATAATGGCTGAAAATCACATTGCAGCGTTTTTCCTGGCCATTGATAGAGTTGGGATTTCTTCCCTTCTTTTCAGACAAATTCATACTTTTAGATCATATTAAGGTTAGGATACAATGGAAGGTAATTGTGAATTGTCCAGGTGGTCTGCAGTACTCTGAATTTTTGCACAAAAGCCCCAAGCATAACCTTGACCCATATGAAAGAGTGCTTGGTATTTTGATATCATATAAACTGATGTATCTTGGTTAAAAGCAATGGAGGGAATTAAGGGAGGAGTCAGATGGTGGGATTAGGATGGGAGGCAGATGCTGAAGTCTTTCCCCAGACAGAGTGGTTTCTGTGGGGTTAATACAAAGAGGAACCAGATTACTGGTGGTCAGAGAGGTGAGTTGCCTACTCCATGGCAGGGACTGTGCCTGGAAGGGCTCGGCTCCATTATGCTGTTGAACTGTCCTCCTAACCCCCGTGTAGATCCTGTTACCCTATTCCACAGGTTAGGAAGCAGAAAGTGACTCAGCCCAGTTTACACAGGACCAGGGTTCACTCCCTGGCATTCTGGCCCTGGAGCCTCTGCTGCTAACCTCCCGTGTAGTGATGATGAGATCACCGAGACATGAGTGTGACATGGGAGGCAGTCGAATAGCACACGTGTGAGGAGACGGCGCTCCAGGGGTCTTGTGTCTGAGCGGAGCGGTGGAGGAAGGGAACTGTGTCAACATTTGCTTCTGCTTGAATGTGCACCTCCCAGTGCTGCTCCATCAATTAGGAGAACTGTCTTGAAGATGCTGCCTCAGCTTCTAAAGAGAAGACCCCAGGACATGCGTTAATGAGAGGAGGGGGAGTCACAGCTGACAGAAGAACAAAGCTGTCCGAGGGATCCCTGGGCCCCCAGTGAGGCCTGGAGCTTGTTGACAGGAACAGCGGAGACGCCTGCTGCTGGGCTCCTGACTCTGTAGCTTCCCTGCTGCATCTGGGAAGAGCTCCCTCTCCTGCCATGACTCCCTTATATGGGACGATTGATGAGCAGTGTCGTGGAGGGAGACACCCCTCCATTTTTTTTCAGGCTTGGGCTTGTGCCTAGACAGTCCTCCAGTGCCCTCCCGGTTCTGTCAGAGAAGTGCCTTTTCAGCAGTTTGCAGAATTGGGTTGCACAAGCAAAGGGCACAGGCTTATATCTGTCACATCTTCCATTCCTTTAGTCAGTTGCTACAGGAAGAAGTGTGGGTTTAGGAGGGAGTGCCGTTTTGTTCCGAGAGCTAATCCCCCTTTCATCATTATGAGGATGCTTATTAGAATTGCTTTGGATAAGAATGACTGGCTTACCTACTAATTCAGCACACAAAGAAATCCCGTAAACAAGATAGAGTTGTGAGGGCTGTCTTATTGACCTGTTTTGATTTGAAGAGGAAGGCATTATTTCCTTTTTAAAGAAGAGGATACCAGGGGTCAGAGAAGGTTATGGAAGTACCATATCTGGGGGCACATGGGGGTTGAAATGGATACAGAACTAAGATTGCCCTGCTCTTAAACCAGCATAGTGCTCTCCCCAACCCCGGGTACCTTGCCTATTGCTAAAAGTCTGTTAAAGATGTAGTAGTAACTCCTCATGTTGAAAATCCTCTTGTCAGGAGCCCCTGTGAGGTCAGCCAGGAAGGGTCAGTTAAGGGTATGAGGCTACATGTATGTACATTTCTAGGCACATGGAGGAAAAACTCAGGTCTTTTTCTGTGTTTCCTGTGTTGAAGTATTTTGCAGTCACACTAAAAGATAGAAATATAAGTGAAATACTTACAGAACAATCAAATAAATTAATAAAATGTAGAGTTGCTAATATGGATCATCACGAAAGTTTGGGGATACACAGAAGTCAGGAAACATGAAATCAGAGTGGATGGAAACAAGTACAGCCCTCCCAGCGACACCAATAAGCCAAGCAAGTTGGAACTTGCACGGGTGAATCGGAAAGGACTGTGTTTATTGGTGTGACGTAATGGACCCTAACACAGTCTGTCTCAAAACTTTCACAGTAACCCAAGAGTAAAGGGATGAGATAGGCTATGATATCTGCTGGATGGGAATAGTGGTATATGAGTGGATGTGAAGAGATGGGTAGGGATGAAAAAATGAATGAGACAAAGGTTTTTTTTTTTTTTTATACCAGTGGAAATACAGAACAGGAAAGGGAATATTGTGGGCTGGCTTCAGACTTTGGGTTAAGGGGGTGGTTGTGGAGGGAGTGAGGAATGTAGGAGTAAGCAGATATACTTTTTTTTATTGTTTCTATTCTACTTAGTTTTTTCTTTCTCACAAGTATGCATAATTTAAAGTAAGACCAAGAAAGAAAAATGCCACTTTTTCATGCATCTATACTTACTGTCTTTTTTAATCTATCCATTTCACCAACCAGTTTTTGAAGGCAGAAGATGAAAGTGCTCAGCATTCAAAAGATTATGTTTAGGAGAATTACTAGCAATTGCTGAATATGTTGTCTGGCTTTACATTCTAACCACCTTCCTCTCCAGATTTGATTTGAGAGATTTTTTTTTCCCCAAACAGGTCTTTGTATTCATCAGAAAATCTACTTGAAAAGAATTTGTATTAATGTAATACAATTAGAAAACATAAGCAAAAACAAGATTACCACATGAAAATGTCAGTATCTACATAGATACTCTATACATAGCAGGCAGAGCCAGCCATTCCTGCTCAGTGATTCCATGGTGCTGTGAATAATCTCTCTTCTTCACCCCACCATGAGGTCCTAGAAGGAAGAAACTGTGCTATATGTGTCCCTAGTGTTGAGTGTATGCCTAATTGGTGGACATTACTCAAATAATGTTTACGTGAATGAATAAATGACTAAATGGAGGTCTAGATTTTATCCAGTGTGATAATTAGGGCAATGCTCATTGCTACAATAAGCCCCTTAATATCAGTGACTTTGCACAATGGAATCATATTTGTCACTTATGTCACAGTCTAATGGGGAATTTGGGATTGACAGCACCTTTCCTCTATTTAGTGAGAGAAGAAAACACAGAATCTGTATAGTGGCATCACTTCTCACATTTGTTTACTTAGAAGTAGTCACATGACCCTATCTAGGGACAAAGGGGACAGGAACATGTAGTCCATGATTGGGAAATTTCCCCAAACTGACAACTCAACATATAGATGAGTAGTATGGATTTTAGTGACAATTAGCCATCGCTGCCACATCCAGCCTTTAGCACTTCCTGCCTGTGTGACTTTAGACAACTTCATAACTTCTCTAAGATTCTGTTCTTACTTATAATTAGTGATAATATAATTCTATAGTGTGTTGCAAATATTAAATGATGTATTTGAAGTATCCAGCAATAAGGCGGAGCATATGCTTAATATACGAGAGCTCTAATAATCGGATTACTTTTCATATTTCAACTCAGTTAAGATACTTATTTAGACACTTACTGTGCTGACATTTATTTTTCTCCAACCACGATCATGGCACATATGAAAGCTGGGGCAACTCCAGGAGGCCATGTAGTTGCATGTCTCAAGAAGTGGAGACTTTTCCTTTAATAATCACTCCTCCTGGAGCCATAGCACATGCTGGAGTTAAGGGAGCCTGTGGGGTCCACTTGGCAGGGTTTGTAAACTCACTGCAGATCAGCTAAGAGCAGTTTCATATTGTCACCATGAAGGGCTGATTTTCTTGGTGATACTTGCCCCATCCTAGCAGATCTAGATGGAACAGAATTACTACAACTTGTCCGATAAACCAAAGGGTCTATGAAACAGGATGCTGAGGGAAGGAGGGAAAAGCAGTTTCAAGGACTTAGGGTCATGGGAAGGTACGAGAAGGGAAGGAAAGGTAAGGTAAGAGGAAAGAAAAGAAAGGAAGAGATGCGTTCCTGGTGTGGGACACTCAGATCTCCCTTTCAGAGAAGAATCATGCACTGGTTGGCTGCTGGGACTATACTGGCTGCAGAAACCTCACAGCTGAATCCTATCTCAGAAACTGCCCTTGATTGAAGGGGGTTGCCCAGTTAACAGTTGCAGCTCTTCCCTTATCAAGGTGGGACTATAGGACCCATGTGAATATCTCTGAAGGGATGCCAGTGCCTTTTGGACATCTCTGAAGAGCCATCTCAGCCTGGCAGTTCCCTGTGGACATCTCTGAAAGGTGGTCTCAGCCTGGCAGGGCCCTGCGGACATCTCTGAAGGGCCATCTCAGCCTGGCAGTTCCCTGTGGACATCTCTGAAAGGTGGTTTCAGCCTGGCAGGGCCCTGCGGACATCTCTGAAGGGCCATCTCAGCCTGGCAGTTCCCTGTGGACATCTCTGAAGGGCCGTCTCAGCCTGGCAGTTCCCTGTGGACATCTCTAAAGGGCCAGCTCAGCCTGGCAGTTCCCTGTGGACATCTCTGAAGGGCCGTCTCTGCCTGGCAATGCCCTGTGGACATGTTGCTGGGGTTCCCGTCTTGGGGTCAGGGTCCATTAAGACTTGTGGATCGGGTGGTGACCCTCTGAAGAAATATATAGTAAGAACTGACAAGAGAAAAAAGGACAAGACACACAAAATAGAATTTTCAAAGGTGGGGAGGACAGGGAACCACCACCCTTTCGTGGGATTCTGATGGTAGCCCCGAGTATCAGTTCCACTCATTTTTTATTGAAGGCTATTTGCTCACTAGCCCAGAGGGTAGGCTGAGGCAGGGAACAAAGACATCAGCAGTTTCTCTGAGTAAGCATATCAGTTTCTATTGTTTCTATAATCATTAACTTTGGGCAGTGCCGGTGGCTCAAGGAGTAGGGTGCTGGTCCCATATACCAGAGGTGGTGGGTTCAAGCCTGGCCCTGGCCAAAACTGCAAAAAAACAAAACAAATATAATCATTAACTTTAAGAGTCTGAGCAACCTTGAGAAATCCAGAACCTGGGCCTTATGTGGGGGCAGCTTCCTGTCTGTGGTCACACACACTGTATTCCTGGAGGGCAAAAGGGGTTAATACCTGCTAGTTTGCTGTGGAGTGTAACACCACTGGCATTATTCTCCTCTGAAGAATTGGTGGGAGAGAGGAATTGTCCTCTCATCACCACCACAGGGGGTCTTCCTCTGTGATAAGGGATATGAGCTCTCCTACCCATATTTCAGGGCTTGTGCAGTTCTCTTGATCTCTGTTCCAGCCAAATACAAATCTCCATAATGGGTATTTGCTTTGATTGTTAACTAGGCAGGAGGCAGCCTAGTTAATGTTTCTTGCTAGGCCTTGCAAGAAGGGATGAAGGGATGCATCCTCTGTGGCCATTATTCCTTCAGAGTGTTTACAGACCCAGCAGGGGTGATTGTAAGCTGTATCCCCAATAGGCCAGACTTTCAGGAATAACACTGAAACTTGCTCAGATAAGAAATTTAGTAGTGGGTGGTTTAAAGGTAAACAAGCTAACTTTCCTTTGTTCTGCCTCACTTAGCTTACTTTTATATGTTCCCCCTTTTTCTGGGAACATTTTCCCTTGCCAAGAATGAGGTCTTCGGTCCCCATTCTGCCTGCATATCTCTGAAGGGCCATGTCAGTTTGGCAGTATCCTGCGGACATCTCTGAAGGACCATTTCAGCCCAGCAATTCCCTGTGGACATCTCTGAAGGGCCATCTCTGAAGGAAGGGTTCCTTGTGGACATCTCTGAAGGGCTGTCTCAGCTCGGCAGTGCCACGTAGACATCTCTGAAGGGCCATCTCTGAAGGAAGGGCCATCTCAACCTGGCAGTTCCCTGTGGACATCTCTGAAGGCCATCCCAGCTCAGCAGGGCCCCACAGACATCTCTGAAGGGCCATCTCAGTTTGACCATGCTCTGTGGACATCTCTGAAGGGCCACCTCAGCTTGGCAGTGCACTGTGGATGTCTTGGAAGGCCCATCTCAGCCTAGCAGTGTCCTGTGGACATCTCTGAAGGGCCATCTCAGCTTGGCAGTGCCCCGTGGACATCTCTGAAGGACCACCTCAGCCCGGTGGTTCCCTGTGGACATCTCTCAAGGGCCATCTCAGCTTGCCAGTACCCTGTGCACATCTCTGAAGGGCCATCTGAGCTTGGCAGTTCCCTGTGGAGTTGGCTGAGGCTTGGTCCAACTGAGTTCAACTTCTTCTCCTGGGTCCTGTTCCTTCATGCTTCATAGCTGTGGTCCTAAGGCACTTCCCAGTAAAGTTCCTGAACATGAATCTCCAGCTCCAGCTGGGCCTATGAGAGTAGAGAAGAAAAGGGAAGAGAAGGGCACATAAGGAAAGTCAAAGGAAAAGAGAGGAACCTGATAGGGAGTTTTTCCTTATGTCTAAATTGTAAGACCCCTTCCTGTTTACCCCTGCAGAACCTCAGTGCAGTATTGACTCCAAGTGGAGGTAAAGAACTCTTTGTACATTCTTCTGGGCTCATGTGATATCTCAGCCGCTAACATATTAACGTTTGTTTAACAAACCCTGTGACTTTCTTTTTTTTTTTTTTTTAATAATTTTATTGAATCATAATTATGTACATTGGTGCAATCACAGGGCACGATTCATATACATTCAGAAATATTTTGATCATACTGTTACAGATATCCTTCATGGCATTTCCTTGATCA